>JAPZEB010000015.1:7778065-7790192 GCA_029783705.1 Chaetodon striatus | reverse complement strand
GGCATTGCCAGCCTTGATTGTGCCACCGAAACTGGATATATTAAGACAAAACATGATCTTTTCATGAGCAAGTGTGCCTAAACATAATCACACCAAACATAAAGTTTCAACATATCCACTACAAAATAATGTACAAATGTCACATATTGGTGGTTTGCAGAAATGTACGATGCCAACATTGATTCTGGCGGCAGCTTCCACTGGCCGTCTGAAGGCACACCCTGTCTCCAGTGTCTTCATTTTGCAGTATGATAATATTCGTGGTTTGGGAAAAGAAACATTATAGATTGAATACAATCCAGTATGTAAATGTGTTTTATAGGAGATACACATTCAGTTTTTCCCATTAGGTCTCTCCGTTGCCTTGAGTGAAGTTTAATTGACATATCAGTGCCTGTACCTGAGAAAAGCAGCTCTTTCCATCTCAAGTAATTGGCCTACCTCGTCTATATAACACATCTGGCTCCCAGAGCCGCCGACTCAGGCCCACGGTCTCTATAAAGTGAAACACCATCCATAAAATCTCCATTAGAGCAGGGCTGCCTGGAGGTCGCCGTGAGGAGAATCAGGAGGTCACTGCTCCACTGTAATGCCTTCACACATGAGGTTAGAGGTGAGTGCTGTTGACATTCCTCCCATGACTGTCTGATATTAGCATGATTGATCTGCCGGAGCGAGGCTCTGGGAGGTACACTCCCCACTTAGCTCCTGAACTTAAACATTTATGTTTGGTCCTGCGTCTTTCAATCTATCCATCTTTCTCTCTTCTTCTCTGTCTGTCTGTGCATCTCCTTCTCCCTCTCTCACCTAAATGTCTGCTGGATCTCCAAGCCAGGGTTTAGTGTCACACAGGGATTGACCTTGGAGAAACGGCACCAGAGAGTGTTTATCTGGCTTTCCTCTTAGCTAAACCAGATAAAAGAAGAGAGTCGTGATTGATCGCCCACTCTTCGCCCGAGCCTTCATAGGTTTTCTGTTAGCAGTTCCATGTGAGCTACAGTAGAGGGCTGTGAGTTATTGCCTTGTCAAATTCCACACCTTTCTGACTGCCGTTGGCCTTGGACGGGAGGTAAAGACTTCGACTTCTGCACAAGTATATGAGTGGTACATTTCTTTTCCCCTTAATACATTCTAAGCATTTACTGCCCCTTCGGACATGATGTGCAAAGAGATGGGAAGAGACGGACGGGACGGGACAGCAAAACACACGCACCAGAATCACAACATCAGGAGTATAGCACATACTTGCCAACCTTGACGCTTCAAAGATGGGGAGGATTTTTGAAACCGAGAGACATGGTTTCCTATATTTTGGTAAATTTTAAAGAACGAAAAAAAACTAAATAATAAATCCAGGAGGGAACAGGAGGGAACCCAATGCTGGCTATCCTTTCTTGCCCACACACCCCTGGGTCCTGGATGCCTAAGTGAGGCGAAATGGGAGGCTTACAGACTGTGGAAGACAGCTGGGTCCCCCTCAACACTGAGGTGCCCTTCAAACTCCCACTAGAGCATCCTGTCAGACTCATGCACATGCAATGTGGTCAGCATAGAGATGAGGTGTGTTGCATCTCTCCAGAGGGTCAGAGAAAGAGGGGGAGAGGTGGAGGTGCAAATGGGCAGGAAACAGTACACATTTACTGTTGTAGGTCTTATACACACTTAACATCGCCCAAATCAGGTTGTGATCAGGTTTTATCTTCCCTCATTTGTACTTTGTAAACAGGAACATTTTATATTGTTATATCTACTGGAAATGACATAAAGTATGGCTAACAGCATGTAGGTTGTTATTAGCAAAGTCAGTTACCAGAAACTTTATGCTTCCTGTGATTTCCCTCTTTTTGCAGTTAAATAAGGAGCTGTTGTGGAGACAACTCCTCATTTCAACTTCATGAATCAGCCATCGCTCATCCGTTGTTAAGCTTTCAAAGCGAGTGACAGGAATAAATAGAAACAGCGCATCAGACTGAAGTTATGCTCAAAACAGAGCGTGTGTCACCTATGGAATGTTCCAATAGAAAACAATACAGTCAAACTGAAACTAACTCACATTACATTCAGTTAAGACACAGTGCGGTGTCAGAGGGAGACGCATCTGGACAAGCATGCAAGTTTCGGGGGCGAAAAGTTCGAGGAGGAGGGGTGGGAGGGGTGGCGGATGGGCCCAACAACCACCGACTGGTGTTCACTTCCTGTATGATTGTAAAGCCAATCCCTGTTCGTTTTTTTCTAAACCGAACTACGTGCGGTAGTTGTTGAAGGAAAAAAATGTAAATTGGCCTTGTTGTACTGACATTGTGCATTTATTTTGAAATAGTTAATTATTTTGAAAACAGACAATGCATGTAACAGGCTGGAGTTGGCGCAGCATCCCAGAACATCAACGACCAACACACCCAGGGTACCTTGCACGCCATATGTCGATGCGGAAAGTCCATGACCAAATGTCAAAATGTGATGAGGACGGAGGGAGAATGTGTTAGGAATACAGCTGCTCATATTTTGTATTTTAAATCTGTAATTTAGTGGCAACCCTGCTCTTGGCAAAGACCTGCCCATACTTTGGGGTGAGCCCTTGTCTACCATGTGAGTCCTCACTGTGTGCCACACCTCACTCAAACACGCAGGTGGACCGTCACTTTCGCCTGGATTTGGTTGAAAAAATGAGAGGGAACAAAATGTTTCCTCAGTCCTCATGCTGGCTTTGTAAAATGAGGATACAATTATGATTTACAGTTAAGCACCCAATTGAACAAAGCACACCCAGCTTTCCCGTAGGCCGGTCGGTCATTAGAGCCGACTCACAGTCCAGCTTATCTCCCCCAATCAAACACACCAGCCCCATAATACCCCAGGATGGACTAAATCACATTTAATTGGAGGTTCTTTATTTTTTCCAACTCCTTTCAGCCTGTGCGCTGTGAAGATAACCCTCCCTGCTGCCGCGGTCTCTGGTGTCTTTGAGTAAACAAACAAACAAACAAAGTTGGAAACAGACGGTCAGTGGCTGGGCGGGCTGGTCAGGGTTCAGTCGCCGGGGCAACGGGATCCCGGGCCGTTTGTTTTCCCCCTGGGAGGTGAGGCGGGTGAGATCAGGCGGGGGGGTGACTTGTTGTTTATTACTATAATTTGTCTGAGTGGCTCTGGAGAGATTTCAGGGCTCTTTGAAGCAGGGCTGGATGAAGCCTGGAGCGTGGCATGCTGTGCCGGGCTTTGGGCCCAATTTCCAATTTGCCTACATCCCCCGCCTCCGCCCAATCTACCCCCTTTTCTGTAATCTGCGTCCCGATCCTTTATCCTGAGCCGCGTCATCCCGGATCCTCCAGGATCTTAAGGGCCACACAAATGGAGAAGTTAGCTCGGAAGTCAATCCCTCATGTATGTTTTTATAGATTCCTGCGCCGCCACATGTTAAATTACATTCCCACGCACACATAACAGACTTGGAGAAGCAGAGTGATTAAGTATGCTTCAAAGTCAAATCAAAACCTGGTGTTTGTTTTCATTTGTGCACTATATTTGATCAAAATCACCAAAAAGAATATTTTTTAGTGCCTCTCAGGGGCCATGCAGTCATTTCAGCATGGGTGGGCCTTTGTTTGTTACATCACTTTAATTCCAACTGTCCCAAAGGCAGCGCTGTATAATCCCATCTGTGGCACCAACACTTCCTACATTGCTCTATCCATGAGCTACCCTTTGTTGATTCAAATCACAGGGCAACATATGGAGGGCTGACGTCACATGTCAACTTGTTGCTTTGAGTTTTAACAGTCTGGTCATTTACCATCATCAGAACTGGTCCCATGACAGAGAGACAGCTCCTCCTTTCCAACACAACATTAAGTGTGCAGGAGCTGCCAGCGACTCAGCAGCTGCTGAAATAATATGAATAAATCAGTGCTAATGCTCCATTAGTGCAATGTCAGCAGGATGTTTAGAACAGGAAACACACCTCATATTCTGACTTGACGTCGTGACCTGATACTGATGCGTTCACCACTTTGAGATAAATGTTGTGTTACGTATTTGAAGCAGTCCGTCACCATGTAAAAATAGATACACACAAAAAGTGTATACCTCCTGTGAAATCAATCTGTTGACATGCCGGACTGAAAGATATTGCCGTGTCATAAATTCCCAGTATCTTTTTTTTTCCCCCACACAGCTGCTCGTAATCACAGATTATACAATATAACTCTTTTCACATATGAATTCCAGTTCATAGTTTAGTGATGAATAATAGAGTCCCCAACCAAATGAAGCTCTGGCAAAAGTTCGATCAAGAGGACAATACATTTCATGCACAGTTTTCTTTCTCACCCTGCTATTCACTCCTTGCACGTCTGCTCACTCACAATCTCTAGGTGTCAGTGTCTGGGTCTGTCAGTTGATTCGCAATCAACCAGTAGCACATCGACACACCTTCGCTGTCAGCCTATCATCTTACTGCTCCTCATTTTAAATATGGTTCTTTCTCTGCCATCGCTCCCTCCACCTCCCCATCACCACCTAGTCTTTACTGATTCATCAGCCTCAACCGCCTCAGCTGTCAGCAGCCTCAGAGTCATCAGCCACCACCACCACCAGTGTCTGGACTCCATGGGGGGGATTTATCCTGCTGCTGCTCAGATGTCACTCGATCACAACAAATCTTCCTCTTGTGTCCGAGCACCAAAGACTTCTGTTAAATCTTAATCACCACAAATCAAATGTTCATCTGTACACTTATATTCTGTATTAAATATTATCTTGAGTGAATTCTTCTGTCTCTCCTGACTGAAAAGAAGTTCCTGAATCTCGTAATTTCTCGAGCTAGACATTTTTGTTGCTGTCTTTGTGTAAATGACAATGTCTCTGGTTGAAACATGTTGGTTTATCCATGTATTAATAAAGGATTTTTAACTACAGTCAGACGCAGTTTTGGAATTTCTGCCTGTACCATAATTTTTACACTGTTTTTTATCTTTATGCCAAAAAACTGTTTTATTTTGGTTTGAAAAATGATAAATTATGTTAGGAGTGCCCCATAACTCACCTGGTAGAGCACATGACACATGTACAAAATGCTGAATTCCCTGCAACAGCCTGTCCTCCCTTTCCTGTCTATCTTTAGCTGTCCTATAAAATAAAGGCAAGAAAGCCAAAAAAAAGAAAGAAAAAAAATCTCTATAATATGTATGTAGTTGCAGTATCATTAGAGTTTGCTCAGGATCATTTGCTCACACAAAAAGTGTGGGGAATTTAAATTTCAGTGACAAGAAAGACAGACTATCTATTAAAAGCTACTTTGACTGTGTGTGCACCCTGTGTGTGTGTGTGTGTGTGTGTGTGTAGCTGTCTGAATATGTCAGTGTGTCTGTGTTTGGGTTGTGCCCCGACATAGGAAGTCCTCTCAACCAGCTCTCAGCCATCATGTGCATGGCTGTCTGTCTGCTGTGTCCTGGAGGGGTTCGGGGGGTGCAGTCTGTCCCAGAGCAGGTTTAATTGGTGTCAAGCGGGCCTCGGTGAAAAGCCATCAGAGACTGGGGACGCTCAGCGAGACAGGAAAGCTTTTATTAGGGGACTTCCTCCAACTGCATGACTCTCAGTGTCCCTGTCTGTCCTATTGTCTCTCCCCATATCCCTCCCTCTTAAAATCACTCATCGCCGCTCCGTTTGCATCTGCTCTCTTCCTCTCCCACTCACTCTCAGCTGGCTTCAAACATTTACTATTTATCACTCGTCCTCCCACCCTCGATGATCGCTCTCCCTCCTTCCCACTCTCGGTGGTATTGTTTTTTATGTCTGATGTCTGTCCTTGAGTGAGTGAGTGAGTTTGTCTCTGGGGGAATCCGGTGACCACAGAGGCGCACCGAGCCAGCCGGCCTAATGATGAGAGCACTTCCTGACAGCCAGCAGACGCACACTCACACACACACACTCACACACATGTCGTACACACACAAGCAAAAATACCACAAGACAGATGCACATCTACGCAGACGAACAAATGATCAGTTATGAGCTTTACATTTTGTGACCAGTCATAGGTAATGATACATTCAGATAGTGAATATGAAAAAATAAATCAATAAAAGTGCTTTAATTTCCAACCACTTGTTTTAAAGAGGACCTATCACGCTTTTCCGGACCTTGTATCACAGACTCTTTTACTGTTTGTAAACAGTATGATGTATTTTGGTGGGTGGGGCTTAGCTGGAGGCAAAACAATTCTGCACAGACATAAGCTAGCACTAGGTAGCGAGTTCTGTTGGCTTGTTTGAGACAATGGAGGAAGATAGTGCGAGTGGTGCATTCAGAAATGTTCATTCTGAGTGCCAGAGCGCACTCTGGGACGAACTGGACTGTTCATAAATTTGAAGCAGTGTCAGAATGTAGTGTTCAGTTATCCAGAGCACCACTCTCTCAGCGTCATCACAATGTAAAGTCTATTCACTGAGCAAGAACTCACGGGTGGGGCCAGCAGGAAAAACACTACTGTACATATTCAGTGGGCTGCATATTGTGGAAGTAAATTCGGAAGCTAGGTTTTGGAACAGGGAAGAAACGTATATCTTTTTCCAACCTCTCCAGGTAACGAGTTTCATTAATACACGACGTGCCCCAGGCACAACATTTAGCTCCAAATCCACAAAACCAGCCTGGAAATGAAGGAAATCTGAGATGACTGCAATTTCAACCAACTTTGCAAACGTTTGATGTGGAAGAAAATAGATTAAAAGTGTTCGTTAAATTTAAAGGATACACACAAAGTGTTCCCATGAGAAACACTGAGTGTACGCATAACTCCACGGGGCACCTTTAATGACGTGTATAATTACGGCTCGGGACCTTCAGACTTTTTAATACTGACTTTTAATGAGCAAATGCATCACTAAAAAAGTATTTAAAAATGATATTGCTTGAGTTACATATCACATAATTGCAGTTAAGATTTTAAATTAAACCCTTAGGTAATATTATAATATTAAAATTCAGTTTGTATGTTTCCATGTAGTGTTTTCCATTGAAACTACTTTGGATATAAGTGATGCGTTTAAGTGCTACCTTCTGGTATTTTTTGTGTCATGATGCTGCTTTGAGGTACTTTTAAATTCCTAATGAAGACATAATTAAATTGAATATTTAATGAGTTTAATATGGATATTATGATGAGACTAGATGTCTTCTTAGATTTTGGATATGGTATTATCCAATTTTTATTTGCCTCTCTCTTTCAGCACCACAATCTTCACTTTCTCAGCTGCATTTTTTTGTTTTAAAAAAAAAAACACTTTGAACTTTTCTTTCGACTTTGGTGTTGGTCTCCTCCCTCCTCTCTACGTTTTTCCATCACTTTGTCTCCTTCTCTTGCTCTTCCCCTCTGACTCTGTCTCCTCCTCCTCTACCTCCCTCTCTGTCCCTCAATTCTCAATATATTTTTTTTTGCAAGGCAAACACTTCCATCTTCGTTATGGGTGGCTGTTTAATGCTGTCAGCCGCACTGAATTAGAGGAGGCTTGATGTTCAGCTTGTTTTTCTGTTGCTCAAATGGATTTCCCCCCCAAAAATACACACTCATATCCCACATCTTGCTGTACCACACCCATCAAGCACTTTCGTAGTTTTGGGGGATATGTCATGTTTCATGTTTCTGTCACTTCCTAAATAACCTCATAGCTCATTGTTTTATGGAGAAAAAACACGGCCATGGCCATGTCGGTTTTTTCGAAGGTGTGCGCTCTCATTTTTATTTAAAGTAATTCAATCAATGTTAAGATAGAGGGACTGGTGAGAAGCAACTCTCTCTCTGGCGCTCCCCAAATCCCCTTTACCTGCCTCCACACCTCACACCTCCTCGTTCCTTATCAAAGCCCCATCTATCAAACAGGGAGAGGTGCTTCTGCTTGCAGGGGGAATGGGTAATGGGACTTTCTTTTTGTGCAACCTCAAAAGCTGACATGCATATTTCACACTGGCACCTACACACCGAACCACTCTGAGTGAACCCCTGCACATACACACTACCCTACCCGCACCCAGTTTACTATGGGCAAATAATGTTTGTATGTGAGAGACGGAAAACAAAGACGCAGCAGAAACACACGCTTCAAACACCCAAACAAACAACACTTCCTTCAGGTTTAAACAGAGTTCACTCAGCCCTCAACAGACAGCAAACTACATTCTTGCAAATTATGTTAATCTCACTTTAATTTCATATTCTTCTCATAACCCAGTGCATCTCTAGGACAGGAAATCTGCCTCCCTGTGTCTCCTGTGTCATAACGCTATGGCTTCATCAAATTAGTTCCAGGCCCCAAGGAGCCTGATAAGGGTAATCTCAAGAGGTAGAGAGGAAATTGACACAACAAAATGGTGCCAAATCAAAGAACTCTTCACTGACATCTGACACACAAAGTGAAAAAAGTTAAGTGCGGGTTAAAAGACGATACTACTGTCAAAAAATGAGGGGTTCAGTTGTTCAAATATCTGATGTATTCATCAACAACTACTAGTGATGGTGCGATACCAAAACTTCACTTTAAATATTTTCACAATAAAAAAGTCCAAGATAAGATATTAAATGATGAATCTAAAGTGAACATTCCCCATTTTCTCCTTGGGTCAGAGCCTGTCTCTGTGAGTCTCCCTTCTTGACCAAGCAGCAACCTCTGGGGCTGAAAAATGAAGCTAATCAGATAAGTGCAAAAAACTGCAGTTCCTCCAATGGCCACTTGAGGCTGGCTCCAGAAGCGGGTCAATCCCCATAGACCTCTATGTAAAAATGACCAACTTAACAGCTAAAATAAACATATTTACAGCCTTGTACACAAAATAGTTTTGGTCTCTACAACCAATTTCTCTCTTCATGGCAACTGTACAGGGGTGAATTTTTATGTAACTCACCTGTTTACATTTTAATAAGGCTTAAAGTTATGCATAATTCAGGGCGGGCTGCTTTGAGTGACAGGCTGTCTTCTGAGAGCGTCTTCAGCTTCTATTTCAGATCCACAGTGCCATCCTCTCACCCAAAAAAGGTTACTTCTGACTCCAAAAAACAAGTTGGCAAGGGCCAAAATGGCGCCCTTGAGAGTCCACAAACCAATAGGTGACATCACAGTAGCTACATCCATTATTTTTACGGTATATGTTCTTGAATAGTATTATTGCACCCTCTGCTGTTCAAAAAATAATAATACAAACTCGCACAAACAGCTAAGCTGGAAAAACTCTGCTTCGGCGATAATGTATGCATTTTATTTTCAGCGATCATTACATTCAACATTTAACATCACTTTTTTTTTTTACTTGCCCTATCAGACTACTCCATGGGGGATTACACTTCTCCTGACACAGAGTTAACTTGCCACGGGTAGCAGAATGCAGCTATACTGACAAAAAAACCACGTCATATCATGGTAGACTTTGTCAAAGCTGCATAACAGCATTGAGACATTTTTTTAGTCGCAATATCACCAAATTTGATATATTGTTTTACTGCTAACAACCACACCAAACTGCTACCCGTGCACTCATCCATTACGAGATATGCATTTAAAAAGCACCAGTGAAATGCTTCAAATGAAAAAGATTTTCCAATATGGCAGACGCTGATAAATCCTGCTCTTTCAGCCTCTAATCACAATTTGGAGACAGAATGTTTTCTTTTCACATTGGGAACTTGTAATTGCTGATTATCAATATCTCGTGAAGACTGCATTGTTCTCCAGAACAAGAAAAACTCAAACACTTAGATACCACTTAGGAAATCACTGCAGAATTGCTTCAATATCCCTCTCTCCCCGAAATGGAACAGACTGTTGACTGCTTTCCATCTCGACTAAATCTCTCCAAGCCCCACAGGGGGGTGTGGGGGGGGGGCGCTGAGACAAACAAGTGAATGAAATGAAGCAGAGGTGATTTTCAGGTGGCGCCGCAGCAAGCATAACCATATAAAAAAAAGGGGGCCTTTGGAGTCTGTTGCATACCAAAATATATGAGGTGCACGCCGCTTGAATATATTGGTGGCTTTTGTTTTGGGAGAGTTGGTGCGTGGGGATGAGAGGGAGGAAGATATGTTGTGGGAGAGGGGAAAAGGAGGTCAGGGGAGAGATACAGAGGAAATGTACAGTAGTAATACATACTATACATCTCCCTTCTCTGATCATTTTTCCCCTCCTTACCCTCCTGGTTACAGGCTTGAGTTGTATTCCTGAACAACACAGGGGTAATGGAAGGTGGCCCGTGTTTGTTTGTATGAATTAATGTGCTCGTACATGCGCCTGTGCACTGATAAACACAAACATATCTCCTCATTTCCCCTTTTTAATGTGGTGCACATGCACAAATTATTGTGCATTCTTTCAGGTGTGTACACAGGCTGTGTGTGCCTGCTCACACCTATGCGTAGGTGTATACACAGAGCAGTCCAGAGCCACCTCATTAGCCTGCACCTCATTATGGGATTTTTCTATCTTGCTTCTCAGGCCAGTGGTTCTATGTATGACAGGACCTCCCAGAAGCACTGTAATAATAAGATAAACGTAACCTCGTATAAATGACGGGAATCAAGTTAGTTTCCGTGTTCAGTTGCATTGGGAAGCTGCTCTGATCGTCCCTCAGGCCGGCTGAGCCAACTTCTTACACCACGCAAGAAACAAAAGTGACTTGCGCCACATTTACATTTTAAGTATTTAAGTAACACTGTTACCCAAAGCAGCTTACACTGATTCAATAGTTAAGGATTCCGGCAATGTGTGCCTCCTCATATGTTTTCCTAATGCGCCCTAACTACAGCTGATAGTTATTGTTTTATCAAGCATAATGCTTAAGAGGGGTTTAAGATAATTAGTTCTTATATCCCCTAAAACACCCAAGAAATGCTTTGTTCAGTAGCACCGACAAAGCAGAACAAAGACATACCAGAGTGTTAACCATGCAGTGTTTGTGTGTATCTGATTGCATGCAATCTGGTTTTATATAATTCTGCTTTATGTAATCTTGTGCTTATGTGTGTGTGTGTGTGCACCCATGCCAGAACATGCAGTGTCCTAAAGCGTGGGTTTTCCCGTTTCAAACTCCAAGGCAGACACACTTTCTTCAATTCTGAATTTTGAGCACTAACTGTTTTTAATCACGTTATGTAATTTAATGCATAATGGTGTCTTATTCATTTTTAACTGTCACTTGTCACTCTTGCCCGACAGTATCAGTGTCACTGGTGATGTTACCTCCCATATCTGCCCAAAAGCAGAGGGGAAAACCCGGCTAGGTGAGGTGGTGTGTGTGCAGCAGGGGTTGAGGGGTTGGGGGCTCACCTCTTGGACAGAAGCTTGTTGAAAGAGAGGAATAAGAGGATTAGTTCTCGGTATGTCAATGTGAATCTGCAGAGAGAGAAAGAGAGAAAAAAAAAAAGACAAACACTGAAGCAACGGGCAGGTTAGCACAGATTTGGGGCATCACAGAGAGTGACAGAGACAGAGAGCAACAGTTAGTGGATTGGTATCCTTGATTGAAGGCAGACAGGGGTTTCGGTGGTCTGAAATGGATAGCAGTGGTGGTCTTGAATGCGTGTGTGTGTGTGTGTATGATGAGATGTCTCTGGAATACTGTTTGCTTGGGAGTACATTTGTGTGTGTTTTTAGTGTGTGTTGGACCACGTTTACACCATTTCAGAGCGTCTGCCCCGCAGATGAACGACACGACAGGCAGACAGATTCATCAGAAGGGAGCCAGACGGATGCAGGACAGCGGCTGGAGCCAAGCCAGCTGAAATAGTCCAGACTGGACGGGCGGGCCGTTTGTGAGAGTGTGTGGCTTGTTACTGACAGGACTAGGGATTGAGCTGTATTCACAGTCCTGTCTGCTCTGTCCGCCTTACCTCTGTCACCTTTGGCTGCAGCACCAAAGACTCAGGACTCATCCTAGGAATGTCTATGTGGATCTGACAGCAACATGGGAGAGAAAGTTGTTAGACACACACACACACACACACACACACACACACACACACACTTATGCTCATGAGTACCAATGTAGAAGTCCCCAGTCCTGCACTTGTCAACCTGGGTCATATTCAAATAGTTGTGGCAATTTTCTGTGTTTAAAATAGATTGCCGATATATCCGTACAATTGCCA
>JAPZEB010000015.1:7719514-7734472 GCA_029783705.1 Chaetodon striatus | reverse complement strand
TGATCTGAACTCAAATAGACTTTTAACGAAGACTTCACCAACACTTTGAATCCACACAACTCCAATGTTTTTAATGAGTACCTCTCTGAGCTTTTACCACAACTGATAGAGGTCATAGGGTCACCTCTAACTTAAATTTAGAACATTGTTTTTCCTTTCCACAGCATAAACACATCCTCTGACAGAATGCATGTCAACCACCATTTCAAATCCATGCTTGTTTGTGTTGACAGTATCAAGAAGGCCCTTGTCTAGTATGGCAGCACTGGTATACATGTGTTATGATGGTGTTTCATGATGATATAAGGGACAAAATATAACATTTGAGAAGTTTCAGCTGGCTGCAATCTGCAATCTTCACCGGGAAGCGCCACTACATCCTACACACTGCACCTTTAAATGCCTTAATTATTATCATACATGACTCCCAAGGAAAAACTATTATGTTACTATTATATAACTATTATGTTATCAGACTACTTCACCAGTCCAGTATCTATAGACTTTTTTCCTGTATAAGGGGTTGACCTGAGCTGCCCCAGTGTTGGATGGCACTCCAGATGCTGCTGTGAAATGTGAAAATCATTGCTTTGCCACCTTCACTCTGTGCAACCTTAGCTTTAAAATCTATGTAAAAACTCTTAAGATTCATGGCAGCTGCTGCTCTTTAACAGAGAGCCTTAGCGTTTCATCATCACATAACATTCTGTTTGTAAATTATGGATTGGTCACTGGCTGGATCTTAACATTCAGCATGTACCCTCAGACTGGTTCATTTCACAAACTCGTCTAATAACCACTTTGATGTTAATCTAGTTGAAACTATGAGATTGATGCAACAAGTTGGTGTTCAGCAGCAGTTGCCAAAAGTTAGTTTCAGAGGACACAAAGTCAACTGCAAAGAGGGAGGTCTGCAAGGATTTCATGGCCACTGGGGTGGCAGTTTTAGCAAACAAAGTCTCTGGGGTTGGATAAACAATAAAGGCCTGTCGTTTGGTTAGAACAAAGGCCTGTCATTTGCTTTTGTTGTTGGTGGTATTTTTTCCCCTTGTAATCTGCATGTCCAGATGGCTGGATGACTTTCCCCCTCACAGCATCGTTAAAAGCGCGGCACAGCTGGCAGACGGAGAGCGAGCAAACTAAGAGTGAGTAGCAAAAGTGCGTAAGGAAATGAAAAAGTTAAAGAGCTTAGAGAACAAAAAGAAAAAAAAAGGCAGAACTAGACAAAAGCTGAGAAATGTGGAGCGAGACGGAGCGAGAGTTAGACAAGTGGACTGTGCGAGAGCGCAGATTGTAACACACACTGACAGATAAATGGAGACTTTTAGATGAGTGTCTCTTACCCAGATCTGTGTTGGGCCCAGCCAACAACTGTTTGAACTTATCCAGACGGGACGCTTCCCTCTCGGTCATGGCCGGGGTGCCAGATGTGTTCTGGTCAGCCATGCGAGCCACTAATGGGATGACGGGCGGCCGGTGGGGTAGAGATCGCTGTCTGTGGAGGGCTGCATGCTCACCTGCTGCATCTGGTGGGAGGATAAAGAGTTGAGACAGGGCACAGGGTTACATCAACACACACACACACACACACACACAACAAATGGAAGGCTGTCAGATACGACCACGTGGCCAAATCCGAATGTATTTGGCAAACCGATAAGAACATCTGTAAACATATATATAAACAATGCGATGTTGGAGGCTGATGATTTCCTGTTTACACAGTACCTGCTT
Source organism: Chaetodon striatus (assembly GCA_029783705.1). Classification (NCBI taxonomy): domain Eukaryota; kingdom Metazoa; phylum Chordata; class Actinopteri; order Chaetodontiformes; family Chaetodontidae; genus Chaetodon; species Chaetodon striatus. Next base: position 7,732,738 of record JAPZEB010000015.1, on the reverse strand, counting down.
GAAAGCTATTAAGCAAACCATATAATTAACAACTTTAAATGTCAGTGAAAAGAAAGACAAAGAGTCTACAGCAGCTAAGTGAGGCTGCTCTTAGTTACAGCAGAGCTTTAAGCTAAATGCTGATTGTGAGCAAGTATAATGTTTACCATGTTCACTATCTTAGCTCTGTGTTTTAGCATGCTAACACTTGCTATCAGTAGCCCAAAGTACAGCTGAGGTTGATGCAAAGGTCATTAGTTTTTCTGATTTTTGAAAGTAAAGTGTTGGACAAATTAAATTTTGATCTGATAATGACTCAAGAAGAAAAGTTAAGGGGTCACCAAAGTGATGACAATTCATTTTGAGGAGCTGATGAACCAAATTCCATGGCAATCCATTTAGGGCTACAAATAGCAATGATTTTATCTGTTAATTGATGAGTTGTTTGGTCTATAAAACATCAGAAATGGTGAAAAATGTCAGTCTGTGTTTCCCAAACCTCAGGATGACTTCCTCAGGTCTCTTGTTTTATCCACAACCTAAAGATACTTAGTAGCATCTCCTTCCTTAATATTCAGTGCTAGCAGTCTTGCACCAGACAGATAACAGGCAAGACAAAGACAATCAGTACATTTACTGATATTGTCCCGTATCAGTCACAGGCCCCTGAATTGAGCAGGATGAATATAATTAAATTAAATTAAATTAAATTAAATTAAAATAAAATAAAATAAAATAAAATAAAATAAAATAAAATTCAATTAAATTGAAATCGTGGCAGACTTTGTGATATCAGCAAATACAGCACCATTGTCCAAAGATTCAATACAATGCTGTACTGTGATGAAACTTGTGATTTAAACCCCTCCTCTTAACCCACCTCATAAATGTACAGTTATTTTAGCCTGGAGGTGTGTTGACCAGTTGAGCACCTGACAAACCAACATTGACATCCCCAGACCAATACTGCTCACATAGCTAAAAATCTGATTTAGCAAACTTCACCCAGAGCACTTGACAGTCCAAAAGGCCCGGCATTATTGAGCCCAGCCTCCTCTGAACAAAACATTCCCTTGTTGCTGTTTGGAGGAGAGATTTTGCAATGCTGTATTAAACTTTGATTAGCCTCTTAATGTTGAGGCAGAAATGTGCACGACTTACACTGGGCTTTAAACTCAGCAGTAAAGGTGACACTGTGCAGCTAGCAGTGATTAGCACCTGCACAGGAACTGCTGTGCACAGCAACTTTCCATGTCAACATGCTCTTCAGTTAGCTAGTTACTCAAATTTAGGTGAAGAACTACATTCTCATGTTGAGTGAGCTGATATTTTTTGAAACAGAATTGTAAACTTTATTAAACAAAGAACTTAAGAGCAGGAATGAGGAAAAAGAGACCATGAAATCACATCATGCCACGGTAATCTCATTTAAGAAACAGATGTGACTACTGTCCTTCAGTATCTTTATATGGTTCTACCTAGGTGATGATGAATGTAGTTACTGTTAGTGGCTTGTTTTGCAATGAGCCTCCAGGATGGCAGTAATTGTGGTTGCTGCAAAATTTCTAATTTAACTGCGAAGCCTTTATAACGGGTAGACAAACACATTAATTCAGTCTGCTGAGCGCCACATGTTCCCCCAGATGTGCTAAAATAAGACAGAACGAGACACAGAACTAAACAGTGGCACCACACAGACAAGTTATGAACAAGCTGGTGAGGTCGAGACTTCAGTGTGGAGACGGATGCTCCTTCTGTCACACTAGACACTGAGCAAAAGTTCATAAAGATCCCTGTGAAAAGCGCTGCCAGCGTTTCTCGGTGCCACAGCAAACCACGACACATCTACTGTGTGAAGACTCACACATTCACTCCGTAGCAATTAAGAAAACTGGAATGCTGCCGATTTTAATATCCTTTTCTGTTTTTACAAGTGCAAATAAAAAGCTACAAATCTGTTCTCAACTGCTTTATTTGCACTTACAAAAATTAAAAAAGATTATCAAGGCTTCTTTGTGGTGGAACCTTTTGTGCGATTTTAACAATAAGCCCGTTTTATAGTCCATTTAATAACTTTTAACTTTTAAGGGGCTGTAAACGGCGAAGCCAAGACAGAGGAAGTTAGTAATGTTCACTTGTCAGTCTCACTACACTGCATCAATTATAACAAGTAAGGAAAGATAAACACCTACATGAAAGAACACAAACACAGAGTACTTCCACAGAGCCCAGTGACCACCAGCTTCTCTGTGCAACTGTGTTTGTGTGTCCCTTGCTCTCTTAGCCAAGACTACTGGGATGGTCAGTGCCAAGTATGAGTACATAATGTAGAATTATATGAAGAGAGTCTGGGCCTCACTAATGAAAGCCGTGCTGTGTGCCATTATCTAATTAGACTGGGGCAAGTGTGTTGACGCTGCTCCTTGCTGTCATCTTGCACACACAACAGGAGAAGAGAAAAAGACCAAGACACAGAGAAAAAAAAAACAAAGAAATGAGACACAGCAAACCAGAAGTCAGCCTTACTGTAACTGTGCATGTCAAGTTGTTTGCCCACCTGTCAAGTACACTGTGTGCATGTACTAAGGCATATAAATATATATATACTTTGGTGTTTTGCAACATGCACACTTAAGGTGCAAAAGGTGTCATCTCGCATTTCACTGTATCCATACATGACGTGGCAGTGCATGCGTGCTTGTGCATTGTCTTCTCTGAGGAGATAAGAGGAATTGCCTGAAGGCAACAGGCTTTGTGTTATCTTTATCTAAAGAAGGCAACAGACGGAATGGCAGACACCCAGGCAGACGGGCAGATGACCAGCCAGACAGGACATTAGTTAGCCAGACGTTCACGATGTAAAGCGTCTGCTGCTGTTGCTGTTGATGTTATAATCTATACAAGACAGTAAAGCCATTTCTTTACAACGTTCCTCTTCTATCTGTTTACAAGGAAGAGGATAAAATGTTTCACACAAGACGTGAGTAACACTTTACAATGCTGATTTTGGGTAAAAAAAATATATGTGGCATGTGGACGAGGTTTGAACAGTGACACAAGACCAACAGGAGCCATGACACAAAGATAGGGCTGGGCTATACTGACATATATTTGTCTTTTCATACCAAATTTTATGCCCTTAATGTCAATTTTTTTCCCCACGGTATCGAAAAATGGTGTGGAATATCAATGTTTTTAAAGGAATTGTGTCAAAGTTGGGAATTCCAGTATCCTGGCAGCACTAATTTGACCGTAAACAAGCTGTGGTGAGCATGTGAACAGGCCGAGGCACCAGACAGGTGGCGTTCGACCTCACATCATAATTTATGTTTACTTGCTTTACTCTTAGAACCCTGGTAAAACGAGTAGGCTTAAGTTGCCATGGCTAAACTTAACATAACCTGACTTAATGAGCTGGCTTTTCACCTAGATTTGTTCGCTCTCTTCAGCAGTGCACTGACGTTATAGTTCTGTGGAAAACTGAAGTGAAACTTAGGTTCCTGCTGGCATTGTTTCCTTACACTACTAAAGACAATCGTTCCTTTTTCTTAATGTGTGATAACCCTGAAAAGAAAGACATTGATCTCATTATTTATTTATGTTTGATAAAATGAGATTGAAAGTGATATTTTTCTTGATTTGAGTCCTTGAAGTCCTTGAATATGAGAGAATAATGCTAGAAAAAGTACTTAAAAGTCTTTAGTGAGGTCTTTATGAATCCTTTTGTTCAGTTTTCTTTTAACTAACTTGATTTAGAAAAGTGCAATATGATGATGTTTTTTATTCTTAATATTCTAAAACATTGTGTTATTTCTTTCAGCACAGTTTCACTGTGATATATGTATTTATTTATTTCATTTCAATGCGTACTTTTTCCATAAATATATAAGCCTATTATTAATGTTAATCACGTATAAATGTGTACTAGGAGCAAAAAAAACAGAAGCTTGTTGTTTATTACGGGGTTAAAACAAGGTGCTCAGGGGAAATAGACCAAAACTGGAGAGGAGGAGTTGGAGAAAGGGTGTCTCTTTATGTTTAAATATAAGAGTAAGGTAAGGTAAGCAAGGAAGGGGCAGACACACATGCCTCAGGGATTATGATGAGAAATTGCTCTTCACTGTAATGTATTCCCTCTGTTGCTTTGTTTTGATTTTGATTATGAGAGAGGATAACAGGGTAACCAGATATAAATAACCCCCAATATTCATAAATAAGTATCACTTGCAACATTTTCGACTATCCTTTACCAAAACTCTGGATGTTATTGTTATGAAGGCTTCTGTATGTACATGTTCTGAGACTGTGTCAATGCTGAGCACTGTACACTCTGCATACCACAAGCAAGTCCAATCAAAGCACAGCATTGGCAGTCTATCAGTAGCACTGCTCTACTGGGTGATAACATCTGCCAAATATTTTCTCCTCATTTCGCTGCTGTTGGATGCTGGATGCTTCTGATGAAACTTGAGTGTGGTGACACAAAGCAGCTGTGAAACCACAGTGAATAAATACAAGAAATATGCTTGCTTCATTTCACTGACCAAACACACACTACAGTAAAATAATGTAACAAGACCAGACACAACTGGAACAGAATAAAAACCAAACTTAAATGTAGACTGAGGTCTACATTTAAAACTTATCAGCAGGTGCCTTCAAGTTTCAGAGAGAGTTCAGTGTGCCTTTTTAAAATATTCCTCGGCACTGGTGCACTAAAAGTAAAAGCACTCTCGCTTTTAGTATGCAGGTGAGCCAGAAAACTTTTTGGACACTGAGCAATGGTGTTCACTAACCTTTGGGTGACCCAATTGGAGCTTCGCTTTGGGACTTTACAAGGCGGCCATCAGTGTAAGGGCTGCTCTGGGAGGCAAACGAGACCTCTGGGCTGGTCACGTCTCCTTCCCCCACCCTGTCCTCCTCATCCTCCTCGTCCTCCTCCTCGTCCTCTGCCACCTCCTCCTGTGTGTCCTCTTCTCTCTGTTCCAGCTCTGTTGTGTCATCCTGCCTCTGTCGCTCCTGCTGCTTGCTGTGATTCTCGATGACCTGTTCGGGTGACAGAAGCACGCGGTGTGTCACTGCTGAGCCATAGGTTTTGCTGATAACGCCTGTTAAACTCCAGAGGGTGTGCAATTCTCTGTAAACATCATTAGCAACTTGAGACTTGGATAATTATTGCTTCCTTCAGATAAATACAAACTGCAAGATTTGAAAACAATCAGCAATTTTCCCTGAACTTCAACATTTTTTCCCAGTTTTCCCAGGAAATGTAATATCGATACTAATACCGATACTAAATTTAAGACTGATTGTGGGACAAATCATCTTTTTCTTATTGGTCTGTACTGGTCGGTAGGTATAAAGGTAAGTATATATGGGGTCCTGTGCAGAGGAACTTTACAGCAGGGATATGGTTATTAGACTGAATTAGGTTAATATACCTTTTGCCAACAGGTAAGTGCAAGTATAAAGTAAAAAGACAATATTAGGTTCAGTGGCAGGTTTAAAGATTTGTAACATTAGAAATGTAAACTTTCATACAGCGGAGCTTGACTCCTTTTGACTGATTGAAATGTAAAGATGCATAAATGATATACGATCAAATGTTTGTAGCAAGTAAGACTATTTAATTACTTTCAAGGCCTAATAATTATAAATTGAATTTAAGACATTTTAAGACTTTCTAAGGACCTGCAGATACCCTGGTGGGCCCTTTACGTCCTCCTGCATGGATACAATTGTCGGAGCGGGCAGGGAGGCAAAACTCAGCAGCACAGTGGTAATTTCCTTTTGGCCCACCAAATTCATCTACTGTAGGTGAAAACCGCCAGCTTCCTGCCTTACAGAAGCACATTGTCAGGACTGAGACAAGGACAGAGAAAAGGACTAAGCACCGCTGTGCTTTCCAAGGTAGGTGTGTGTGTGTGTGTGTGTGTGTGTGCGCGCACTTGACAAAGAGACAGAGAGAAAAAGAGGGACAGAGAACAGAAAAAAAGACAGAAGGTGGACTAATGCCTGCAATGTTTATGTAACTTCTTAATAATTTACTAACCAGAATGCTGCTTTGTCACTTTTTCACCTGCCCAAACTTTGTAGTCAGCATACCCTAACCCACCCGCCTGGGTCCTTGGATTGTGGATTAACCTGTGCATCACTAGTTTATTAACATTAATGGCACTCTTTTGCCTTAATAATTATAACAATACAAAAAAATACACTGAAGTGACGATGTTTGGAACCCATAGGTTCATACATAATTCTCCTTACTGCATTTAGTGCTGCTTGAATTATGACTGATGTGTTCTGACTGTAGCTGAAGTTACAGTTACAGAAAAACAACTTAATTTTCCAGGATAGTGTGCTTCAGCTTCCAGGACACAAAATGTCTAATTTCCAGGAAATGTATTAATTCCTAGTGTATACTATACACCTATCCTAAAAGTGAAGCAATGCATTTCAGAGACAATTAACACGGTGCTTTTGGTTACCAAAACTTCATTTAAATCCTTCCCAAAAACATCACTGAGAGGTTTTAGGTTTTGATTAGACTGTCAGGAAAACATACTTCTGTCTCTTGAAAATGTCGTCAAACAGGAAGTTGTTTTTGAGAAGTGCTAACATTCATGAAAGTACTCTCTGATGGCCTGCCAAGACTTCAAGATCAACTATGTTGTTATTATGGGTAGTGCATCTGTACATAGACCAAGCCAGATTGTTCACCTTATTGGCTGTCTCCATGACAACCTCGATATTAAGGTTCTGCGCAGCCATGGCCAGCAACTCGTCGTCATCATCTCCAACATCCCAGGCGTCACTTGTGATGCTCTCAAACTCCTGGAAGGTGGTAGCCTTCTTGGGCTTGCCTGGCGTGGCTGGAGGAGGTTTGTTCCCTGCTTTAATCAGGCTGGAGGACAAAGACAGGGCCGACAAAACAGAGGAGATAAGGGGGAAGGGATAAGATTAAAGAATTTAAGTGAAAAGGTGAGGGGGAGCGGGGAGTTGGGGTGTGGGAAAGGGGGAAAAACAGAAGTGGCGAAAACAGGCAGAAAAGGAGAGAAAAAGAGAGGAAGATAAAGTAAATAACCACAGTAATGATAAGGGGGGAAAGACATAGATGATAAGTGAATCATTTTCACACTAACAGGTGAGCAAAGAAATAAAAGAACACACTTGAATCAAAAGCAGGTCTCTAACACCTAACGAGACTGAATCTGGTCATGTTCAAAAGACAAATTTTTCACAGTTGCTGTCTTTGTGCTGCAAGGACACCGTTTCATTCAGCCGGAACAAAAAAATGCAGCAGAAAAAGAGAATTCAATTAAAGTCAACCTTTCCTTATCATGCGATGCAGAGAAAGGGAGGTGGGGGGAGGGGAAGGGAAGGCTCTGATTTCTTACAAAGACAACGATTACCATAATAAAGAGGGAGACTTGTCCATATTAGCTTACTTCCATCATAACTTAGAAGAAAAGAGAAAGTCTGAACATAATATACCTGACAAAAAAAACAAGCAAATTGAATTCAACCCTCTGTGGAAATCTACATGATTAAACATCAGTCGGAAGAAATAAAAGGATTTCTACAGAATAATGGGCTGTTTTTCTATCCATGTGTGTGTGTGTGAGAGAGAGAGTAAAATTACAGGTACAGTCCAAAAAGTCAAAAATACTTCCTATTCAGATGTAAACCATGGCGTTTAATTAAAAAAAAGTATTCTCTCCACTTTACATTTCAAGATTCAGCTTTTTTCTTTGTTTTTTTTAGCTGTACATTAAATATTAACTGTTAAGTCCAGCACTCTCTTTCTTGTTAATTAATAAATTCAATCAAACATTCATTCATTACCATATTTCACACACCCCAGACCTGTTTATGCATGCTGTAGTCCTGAAATACTGATGCTTCCAATTTTAATTTGAAGTCCTAGTTCTTCCAATCATGAAACATAATCTGCTCTTACTGCATGTGATTACAAATAAAACTAAATAAAGTATAATAAGACTAACTGAAAGCATATCTTCTGTCCTTTAAGCTGCTAATCCAGCCATCTAACAACTAGATTGCCCGGCAGGTGCACTTCCACAGACGCTGCAGACAGTACAGGCCATACAGTGCAAACAAAAGTTACCAGAATTGTACTGCTAGACAAAAATTATGCTGTTTCACAGATTTAAGCATGTCGCAATTAGGGCCACGTCCCAGAGCATGGTGTCGTAGTTGGAGTCCCAGCTGTCAAGTTGCAAAACAAATACTCCCACATTCCTGATGTGGCTGGAGGTATGACAGTAGCAGTTTTTCATCTTCCGTGTGTGGATCAGTCGCTACATTTAAAACTTCTGGAGTTGTTTTGTTGTTTAAATGTCTTCTGCCAAATACTCACTCTCCACTTGCACACATGGTCGACCGACATGGAAGAAAACTACAACTACTCCAAACCAGTAAATGAAATCCTGACTTGTTCTGATGTATTTAGAGATTATGGGTTCAATAAAGGTCTTGAAATGTAGTTAGTACAGCTGGTCATCATTGCAATATTAAATTTGCTAACAACAAAAACATCCACTTCCCATTGAAAGAGGAAGAGAACCCTCAATCTGATACACACCAGAAAAACCTGTTTGTTTGTCAAAACTGATCTTTCAAGATAAGGGAAGATATTCCCATCCACTGTTTAAGTTTCATGCACAATAAATACATCTTATTGACCTTTAAAATATATTTGGGAGCAAGCATAGAGGAGAGAAAAGAACTTCTGCTAAGGTATCATATTGTTTAGCAACTGAAGCAAACAGTTAGCATCAACACAGAAACTTAATTACCGGAAAGCAAAAGTATAACACCTCTCCAAACTACTACAATAACACCACAGGGTATTTGACTACAATGGCAAAGTACATTTAACTTACTTAGCATGGAGGAGCGGGTCAAAAGGTGGATGTTGTGCGCCATACACATGCTGAATGCTGAGGAAGTGAAGAAGAGAGAATGTCAATGAATGAGCTAATTGATGACTGGCTGTCAAGCTAGCCATGTTAGCTTCCTCTTACCTAAATCAGAGTCACTTCATATTATAACACTGTGACTAAGAGTGATGGAAACGACTTTAATCTGCTGTAAGACTGTAGCTACTCCGTAGCATTGAATAGTTACTGTATCATGACTTACAACTATGTAACTACGGAGATGGTAAATTGCTCAACTGTTAGCTTCTATTAGCCACGTAGCTCTTAGCCAGCTAGCAGCAGGCGTAAACTGTGTCTACGAGACTAATTTACCACAGTTTATTGGCACGTCACAAGTGGTGAAACTCGCAAACTTTGTGCAATACCGAAAGTCCGTCAGCGAAAGTCAAAGTTGCGTTAGAAGCTCAACAGTGCAGCGTCAGTTGAGTAAGGCTAGCTACGCTAAGCTAGCCAACAGGAGGGAACACGTCACTCACCTGCCAGGAACCTTCGCTGCGTTTCTTTTCCAGAACTGTTTTTTATTCCCGTCATTCGACATTTTCCCTCTGTGGCCCGACCAGTCCTAAACACGAACACGCGAACGCTGTCGTTAATTGTAAAACGTGAAATTTGTGTTTATTTACACCAGATACCCTCCTCCAAAACTCAGAAAGCTGCCATGTTGATACTGCCTAATCGGCAAGCAAGCGGCGCTGTGATTGGCTGGGCCGACACTTCCTTGCTGTGAGCCAATCACAAGTGAGATCCGCTGTTAGGTGGCATGGGAAGCTGTCGACGTCACGGCCCCCCTGTCTTTGCTTTGTTGACAGAAAAGCTGTGTCAATCAAAAGACCATCAGCATCAGGACCACAGGCAGGACAGAAAAATGATACCATTTACATTACAGTGTATAGATTCAATATAAGCTGATGTATTTATCATTTAGTAATGGCTGACTGTTGTTTAGAATTGTTTATAAACTGTGTTCATACATTATTATTAACATTATTCAAATACTAGCTTTAAAATATGGGGTGTTTGTAGAATTTTTCCTCTTTTGTTGATATATTTTTGTATTGATTGATGCAATAATTATTACTAAGTGCAGGATTTCATTACTATGTCATTAACCAAGGCATCATCAAGCTGATTCATCAGTTCACAGTCTCTGGGATGTGATAGGTCATGAACTAAATTATCATATAAATATAGATATGTGCAGTTAAAACATAGCAAAATTAACAGTTTGGTGAGTACTGTATAGCTTTATAAAGTGACTGACCATAAATAAATGGCATAATACAGCAGGGATCTTGACATAATACAGCAGGGATCAGCAGTTAGGTTCAACAATGGGCCTGTTTTTTAGGTAGCCTACAGTGAGGAGCCAACCCTATATGTTTCCAATTGGTTTATTTATTTATTTATTTTTATCAATTTAAAGAGACAGTTCACTCTAAAATCAAAATACACATTTCCCTCTTACCTCTCATGCTATTTATTAATCTACATCGTGGGTCTTCAACAGGGGGTCCGAGACCCCAAGGGGGTTCTCAGATTTATTGCAGGGGGGTCGCCAAATTATCCCTTGATAATTTCATTAAAGTTTTAAAATGGGTCTGAAAATACATATTAACACGACTCTAATATATTATTATCTCAGATAAATTGGCCTTTTCATAAGTCTTTTTTTGTTTACAGTCAATAACATTAATGATAGGCTAACTGTTACCCATGAACCCTTGTGCAATCATGTGAGCTAACACTGCACAACACCTTTTTTATTCCATATTGGCTAACTAATAGCTGTATTATTACTGGTATGTCAAGTGCGCAGACATTCTTGTGAGCCACAGTGGATTAGTTTGCAACTTTTTTGAATCTGACACACTGTCCGCCTCAGAAACCACCAGCAAAAGTGAAGAAGGGAAGGCTAACACACCTAGCCATGTTACAACAGCTGCTGACTGAACAGTATTAGTTAGTCTTAACAATATTCAGAGAACTAGCTCAAGTGCAACTCAGTTGTACACAATATATGTAGTAGGGGGGTCCCTGCTCCACCTCTCTTTCAGCTAAAGAGTCCTGGGCCTGAACAATGTTGAAGACCCCTGATCGACATTGTTTTGCTGTGAGTTGCTGAAGATGTCTGCCTTCTCTTGAATATCTTGCAACTAGATGGCACTCAGCTTGTGGTGCTCAAAGTGGCAAAAAATACATTTGAAAAACTCAACAGCAATGTCTCTTTCCAGAAATCATGACCCAGTTACTCAAGATAACCCACAGACCTTGTTGTGAGTAGTTTTATGTAGGAACTATTTTCTCCCTACTGAACTACACTCGCCAACCAAACCACCATGCACAGGGAAGTGTACATCTACTGCTAACTCTAACGTTACAACTCAGATGAGGAGGACAGCATTAAGGTTTACATCTCGCACTGTCACAAGCTTGAGCCTCTTGTCCATGAGTAGATGCACGCCTCTGTCAGTGCGATGACGCAGTTGGCATATGTAGAAAGAAAACAGTTCGCACATAAAATCGCTCATAAAAAAGTCTATAGATTATCTTGAGTAACCAGGTTATTATATGACAGAGAATTTAGACACCGGCAACTCACACCAAAACAATCTAGACTGAAAAATAGCACTACAGGTAAGATTAAATGCATGTATTTTTGATTTTGGGGTGGAAGAGTAACTTTAACAGTAACATTCATCTATAAAACCCGTTAGTGAGTGAGGACTAACAGAGTTACAACACTTAATTAATCCTCATTTGGCAAAAATGACTGTAAACATGAACATATTGTGTTTTGTGTTGTACTAACAGAATACAGCTGTGGTTGATCAGTCCTTATTGACCTACACTCTACAGTGAAGTTAGAGTCCCAAAATGAAGTTGTCCATTTTACAGTTTAAAGAAATTATTTGTCCTGCTCGTGAACAAAATGCACAAAATGCTGCTAAGTTTTGGAGGCCTGAACATAAACATGCACTTGCATTTCCATAGTCAACCCTGTGTCATGACAGCAGATTTGCTTTGACAATACTTCCTCTCACCCTCTTATTTGTCTTTCCCTCTATGTCACATACAGAGCAAACAAAGGTAAACTATGCTGGTAAAGACACATGATCTTTATTGTCACATTATTTGCATCATCCTAAAATAAGTCCGGTTTCCACTCAGTTGAGAGCAGAGGTACGGATGTTTTGGAGGGCAAACACAGTTTAGTCATCACTCCTGTTAATGCCGGTGTATGCCTCATCACTGTCTGGAGGTTATGAGAGGTTGAGGTAATTATTCAGCCACAGTCTGGAACAGTATGGAAGCTATAACTGCTTTGAGTCATGAATTAGAGGGCTTATGTGTTTACGCAACGTGCTGATGCAGTGTTTGTTCCACAGGGTTAAAGGAGATAGAATGAAAGACAGAGCTCTCACTCTGTCACGATATCCAGCTACTGACAACTTCATGTATGCTGATAGGAATTGCTGTTAGTGAAAGAGTGGTAAGACTCGTCTTACTTCTGCAATAATGTTCTGTTTAAACATGTAAGATTTTTATTTTCTTTTTAAAAAGGTCCAGTGTAAAGGATTTAGGGGCATCTATCACCTGAAAATAAGAATTGTTGTGTTTTCGTTACTGTAGAATGAGCTATTTGTATCTAAAAACAGTGCGGGTCCTCTTCCACTAAGTCCACCATGTTGTTTCTACAGTAGCCCAGAATGGACAAACCAAACACTGGCTCAAGACAGGGCCATTCACATTTCTGTGTTCTCCTACATGCTTGGCACATTGGAAAATTTTCAAGTTTTGCAACGTTGACGTCAGATGCTACCATATCCTATACACTGGACCTTCAAATAAAATTAAACATAAACCAGCCCCCCCGCGACCCTCAAGAGGAGAAGCGGTTAGAAAATTGATGGATGGATAAACCAAAATTACTGCTAATAACACAAATATTACTCCTACAGTTTGTTTAAAGTAATGTTAAGGATTGTAAAATAGTATGCAGGCCATAAAAAGTCAGCTTGAAAATAATAATAATAAAGTAAAGCTCTGGAGAAAGTAGCAACACTTACTGCTGATCGATAAATCAACCATAACACATCTGTAAGATTTGTTTTAATACTTAAAGTCTTAATAAAAATGGGAATTTTGGTTGTATTTGTAATTTAACAGCACCACACACTAATGGTGCAGGTTTTATTTAGGGATGAGCCAGTACACCATGCATCTGTGTCTGTATCTGTGTCTGTATCTGTATCTATTCATCCAACTAAATTATCTGTATCTG
>JAPZEB010000015.1:7677677-7696115 GCA_029783705.1 Chaetodon striatus | reverse complement strand
GGGAGGTCCCAACAGGGGCCTGCTGTGGGTCAATCATTCAAAGTGCCATAAATGGAAACTTGCTGTGTGACATTTTGAAATCACTGTAATTTTCATGAGGATAGAAACACAGTGCACGGAGACCAATATGAGGCTATCTGGTGCACAGCTTGATGGTAATGTCAGAGGGGTTTAAAAATCAGCTGGGGACATGGTAAATGATTTTTAGGCCAGTTACAACCATGATTTGGATGTGTTGGCTCAATTACTTTGCCTTTTCACGATCCCAGATTAATTGAAATGTTAGATGTGTTACAGCTAATCTTTTCATAAAACTCAGTAAGGACTTACATCTTGTCACTACACTTCAGCTCAGATACATTAAGCTGTCATTTAAAACTCAGGGCCATGGAGATAAAAGCTCTCAAGTAGATATTGTTCCAAATATGGTTTTAAATGTTACCTGTATGCCATTTAATGCAGGGACTTGGTGGCTGACTGTTGAATTAAAAGTGCTTTGGTGTGCTTACATCAAGAGTTAAACAAACCTTCAGATGACCAGGGTCAACATCTCGTCAGGGCTTTTAAACTCAAAGCAAGTTGGAGCCCAAAGAAGTCGCTGGCAGAAGTAACGGCAAACAATCAGAAAGGAGAGGTCTGATTTATGTATGAATAACAATATTCCCGTTCTTGCTCTTCCTCTAAAAAAAGACATGACTACTAAACTATTTCCATTGCAAATGAAAATGAATATTCCGCCAAGATAACCATTCACATGCAGCCGTAGATACTCTGATTACCATGCCCTAACATGTCTTTATCACTTCAAAATATGGAATAAAATATTTAAAATATAGTTCACTATATAGTGAGTTCGCCATTTTGTAGTGCTGTCCGAATGTATAGTGAGAATCATTATACCCTATATAGTGGACTCAAAGTGTCCCACAATGCACCGTGAAAAATAGTGTATAACCTACTATATAGGACGAACCCCAAGACAGACAAGAGAAGCGAGAGCAACTCGACTACAACCTGCTGTATGTGTTTAACTTATAACGACTTGTTCAAGTCTGTTTTACCAGTTTTTCTTTGTCATGCAGTAAACTGTCAATTTAATGTTTAGCCGTCGGTTCATGAAGAGATAAAAATAAATCGGCAACTGATCCTCTTCAGTGCTTCACAGTTATTGAACAGAATTGGGCTAATAATGCTAGCTAATGTTAGCAAGCTGGGTCGCTGCTAGCTCTAATTTGTGCCATTAAGGCGTAATGCTTAATGTTCTACATTAAATTCACAAGTTATTACATGACTGACTGGTAAAACAAACTTTAACACAACAAAGATTAAACAGGAAATTACTTAGATCAGTAGAACAGGTTGCAATCGTGCCGCTCTCTCTCCTCTAATGTGAGCAGAGCAGCATCACAACATGAACAGCCACAAAGTACTTTGTAATGTAATTTATCAACTTAGGGAAAATACACAAATATGCATGTCAATATTTGTCATGGATGCTTCACCAACAGACTTTGATATATCATGTTTTAATTGTGCGACAGCAATGACACAACTAATGCTGCTAAATAAATAACCTGAGTAGTGTCCGAAAGTGTGTTTCCATGTTACACATAAGCTCACAATACAGTCCTTTACATAGAGGGTAGGGAATAGTGAATGAGTAAATGATTTCAGACATGAGCCAATGTTTAAAAGTAGGCATGTTCCTTATGACCAAAAATTGTGGGTATTTCTTTTTGGTATGCATCTGTACCGCAGCCTTACAAACTTTAGTGAGTTGGTTTCTGTGCAGCATATCCATGGTAAGGGGTTATGTGCCACAAAATGCAGTAAAAACCCCAGTTGAGACGAATATTCCGAATGCTCTGTATACATATCCAAAGAATGCTATTAAAATCTGAATAATACTGGCTTATCCTACATGTATTAATTGAAACATGCCTCATTCTGAATAAGGTCTAATTCAGAATATCCAAACAGCTATATGCTGTTTACATGACCCTTATCAAATTCAGAATATTGTCATTTTTGGAATAGTGGTGGATTATTAGTGTGTATGTAAAGATACCCAGTAACAGCAGCAACAATAATAATCCATCAGTTGCATTAGTACAATTATGAAACAGTTCAAAACCAACATCAAATTGATCCTCAAGTATTGTTTGCGAGCCACGGAGCTCCATAGTTGGCCAAAAAACTATTAAAAACACATAAACGAGCCACACTGTTGCGCTGGGTGACAAGTTTCTTCATCACAATAAACATGGGCACTGCAGTTTAATGAAGTCAAGCCTCCATACACTGTCCTGCTGCTCTAAATACTCAAGCACCAAATGTGTATTCATCCACAGCTGAAAGTAGTCCCCAACAAATCCACTGTTTACTTCTCTTTGAGGAACATCTGTGAAAAAAAGTACAGTGCCCAGCTGTTAAAGGAAGTAAAACTGAAAGTGTATACTTGTGACCAGCTTTATGTCTTCAGTAGGAATAGATTGACTTGGTGATAAGAGCTTCCAACAGGGTAGGGAAGTCATAAAGTCCCCAAGTTGCCAGGCTGGGTGACATCTCATTCTCTCTTTCCCTTTTTCTGTCATCTGTCTACTGTTGACATGCTAACAAAGGCAAAAAAACACCCCAAAATTAGTTGCGAAAAAAAGATCTCACAACTTTGGCACAAACTTTTTGTAAAGTAGAACATAGCAGGCACTGAGCTTCGGCTACAAAAGCCAAGGTCTGCTATGCAGCCATAAACTTTGATGCTTTATAGACTGGGCCTCTACACCATAATAAGAGAGTGTATCTTTGCCACCTGGGTGTGATTTATGATTTTATCAATATAATAATCAATGTCACTGTAAGTTACAGTAATGTGTCAGTGAGTATCAAAGTCCTCTATGCCAAGGTTCAAATGAAGAGTCACGAACTCATTTATGGTTTTGTGTATAAGCTTTCACACACACAAATGCTGTGTCAGATGCTTTCTCATATTGTCCTGTATCACTGGTTTTAGCAATTACAGTCTGAAAAGGAATTTTCAGTTAACCCTGTCACGTTGAAGTAGCTTATTTTGATGAAAAACAAAAATAATATGTTGTTCAAAGGTCCACTTGTCTTGTTCCAAAGTGTTCACTGCTGTCGTTATGAGATACACTCACAAGTGCAGCTATAAATACATTCATGCACTGAGGATTCAAACAGCAAAAATATCCTTTTCGGGGCAGCACTAAAAAGTATCTCGACTCCATTGTTGTCCCTGAGATAAAGACGATTTCACTGCCAAGATGATCTTACTGGCGAGACAGTGCTGGGGAAAATGCAGATAAAAACTGGAGCTTCTCCGCCGAGGATATGACAGTTTATGCTCTCTCCTCTGAATATGCCAACAGGGTACTGCGGTTGAGTAACTTAAGGGGAATAAAACATTGAACATCTGAGGACTGAAGATCATTGAACATCTGTGTGTGCCACTTAAATCCATTCAAAGTCAGTTGGCTTTTACTGGGTAGCTTTAGAAGAGTCAAATAGCATATGTCACCATTTTCTTTTTTTTTTTTTTTTTTTACGCTCAGCAAAATAGCAGGCGGTGTCAGGAGCAATTGGAAAGTGTTCGGATGTGATTATGAAGCTCGAAGGGGAAGAAGCAAAGGCCAGATAAGTGATATTCATAGAAAGTGCGGGAGCAAGTCACGGAAAGCGAGAGAGGGAGCTCATCTTCATACTCATCTGTGTGTCCACCGCTCAATGACAGGCCTGATCTCCTCTGTCACGCTTCTGTGAGCCAGCTCAAAACATCACTAGTTAGATTTCACTCTCCCTCTCCCTCACTCGCTCTGTCTTTTATCAGAGGCAGTAGGTCCATTTCACCACTTGAAGATGATCAAAGTAGGGCAGATAGGTCTGAAATTACGCCATGTGGCGCAGAAAGAGAGATAGAGCCTTATTACCTCTCAAGTTGAAAGATTTAATATCAAACTCAACATTTCTCTCAAGGCAGGGGGATGCCTCTTATCCCTCATTTGTTGGCTGAAGAGAGCTGATGATAGCCCGGGGCTCGGAGCTATCCTATTAGTTCACTTTATGACTGAAATGTCTCCTTACTTCCGCCTAATAAAATCATTCAACTGAATTCTTCGTACTTGGTTGCAGCTTTGAAAGACACGCAACTCTACCAAGGACCAAATCTTTTATGACTGATTTTAGCTATGAATAAGAGATATGACCCGTGTGACTCTTTGCAGCCATACCTACCGATAGAGTCTCACAACATGCCTGTACAGTTTGTTCTTATAACTGTAGTTGGCAACACATAAAACTTATAAGACACACTGCCCATTGTACTCATGAAAATATTAATGACACTACACATTGACTGTTCTGCAGAGTCCAGTGATAAAAAGTAACTCTCGAAAAAATCTGATTGATATCAGTGTGATGTTGCATCAGAAGGTATGTACAAATTTCACTGTTTCATCAAACCAAACTCCGCCCTGTAATTTATTGATTTATAAAGTCAGTAATTCCACAAAGATGTAATTAAAAGGCACAGTCGATACCTTATTCTTTTTAAACTAAATCCAAACATTAGTACACAAGACAGATAATCTGTGAAAAAAAATCATGCTCCTCAGCCTCCTTGTGGTGCTAAAATTTACTACAGCTGACAAAAAACAACCAATCAGAGCCGTCAGTTATGTTATCACAGCTCGTGAACTGCGGTCACTGTCAAACTAGGCAGCGCTGATCAAATATAGATCAAGATTTTGTTATTGTATTTCCTATGAAATTTGCCCCATCTGGTGGGCAGTGCTTTATAATGGCTCGACAATTTCAGCATTGCGGTCACAAACTCTCATTGCACAGCTAAACAGTACACTAAAATGTATTTCAGAAAACATTTGAGGGGAGAAATAGGCAAATCAGTCACAGAATCTTGATTCATATTTGATCAGTGCTGCCAAGTTTGACGGTTTGACCGCAGTTCACAAGCACAGATTGACATGATTGACAGCTGCGTTAGAGACTCCTTGGCTGTGATTATTTTTGTTCAGGTGCAGTAGATTCTAGCAAATGCCATTAGAAGAAGAAGTATGGAAGTTTTTATTGGACTTTATTATTTGTAACCCACAAAAGACAATCTACAAATGTGTACCATGATCAGATATCTCAATCTGTCTTTTTACATTTGTGTTGTGTAAAGTCATATCCACAAAAATACAGTGTAATTTGCTTATGCGCATAATTTCCTCTGTAAACATGTACTTTAATTTCACATAAAAATGTTACAGGTTTTACAAATGTAAAAAGTTTCACCACAGCAAATAGGCTACACATGAAATCATATTTACGCATTTGTAGATTCATTTTTACACGACTTTGTGACTTCTTTCCCATTTGTTTGCGTTATTTTGACGTATGTCGAATAACTTAACACAACACAAATGTAAAAAGACGTGTGTGGATTGTGAGATATTAGATTGCCTTGTGTGGGTTACAAATAATATAGTCCAATAAATTCTTCCATAGAAGAGGAGGAACATGTTTTTTTTCACAGATTATCTGTCTCATGTACGACTGTGTGGATACAGTGACAGTCTGAGCAAATATGCCAAAAAGTTATTTTTATAAAGTTACAAACTACAGCTTTAAACAAAACACCTGATTCACTTCCTGTCTGCGGCAATAGAGGAAGAAACTTTTAAAAACAGACATGACACTTGACATATCCCTGCAACAACAGCCTGGGTTAGACCGACCTGCTCAACTAGTGCTGATGTGTGAAAACAAGGAAATAAGGAAGCTACACTGAGGACCAAACTAAGGGCATTCCCATCAGCTACAGCTGTACTTTGTATTCAGTGCTAATTAGCAAATGTTAGCCAGCTAATAACTAAGATGGTGAACATGGTGATCATTATAGCACAGCCTCACAGAGCTGCTAGCATTGCTGAACAGTCTTAGTCTTGTTTTTGTATGCATCCAAGTATGCCAGTAGGAGGATCTCTCCAGGAAGTGGTAAACTATGTGCATATCAGTTGTGTCATCTTTCAGGTTTCTCTGGTGGCATAAGCTGTTTGTAGAAAACTGACACAGTAAGGCGGGAGGGTGTCTACCACAGTGACACAGAAATTAGAAATCTACATTCATTTAAAATTTCGACACACAGGTTTTGCAATTAAAAAATATTCATTTTAAGGTAAAAATAGTATATGTGCAACTAAAATACAGCAGTAAAGGTAATCTTTCACTTCACAGTGTCTTTAACATGTCTTTAGCAGAGCTATAATGGCTGTCCATCGACCTGTGTGTCTCTTTCCCAACAGGCTCCACTGATTGTATCTGCTTTGCCACAGTGGGAACCAACGATCCAGTTACTTCTGCTTTACACATCATTGTTGGTGAGTGAGTAATTGAAAGACACAGGTCTTAGAGCACGCTACGTGTCAGGGTGGCATCCTGTTTCAGTTTATGAGATGTAATCAGTGCCGTGTAGGAAGCTACACAGCCATTATTACAGCAACTGGTTTTATTTTCACGTGTGTGTCTCTGATAACAAAGCAGGGAGTGGCTCTTTAAAAACTCTCCTGGGTGTTTCCTGACAGGTGATTCCCAGCCGATGGACGTGTGTTCAGTCCACCACAATGACATCTTCCTCAGATACTCTGTCTCGCTGCTTGGCTACGGTTTCTATGGTGATGTGTTGAGTGACAGCGAGAGGAAGAGATGGCTGGGTCCCGCCAGATATGACCTGTCAGGTATGAGGGCCGTCAGCTTCTAAACTTTGAATGACTCTCCAGGCTAATCCTATCTACACTCTTTTTTTTTTTTTTTTTAACCCTTGGCTCACTGACCTCTGAGCTTACTGACCTCACACCAGCTTATTTTAATGTGTGCTAACCCAGAGTTTATCCCTGAGCTCCCTGGTGCTGCTCCAGGTCCAGACTTTGGAGGATTAAAGATATAGATCTAACACAGACTCAAGGTTGTGGATTCAGTGCAAGCAGCTGTATTGCTCAGTACCGGGACTCACTAACACCACCAACATGTCTCTTCCCACTGTGGCCGCACATAAATACCAGCACTCATTGCACTGTAAGGTGCTTTATGCAAAAGCATCAACCTTATGATCCAAGTTATTAAACTGGAGCCAAATGCAAAGATGAGAATAATTATTAACCAAAAACCTGCAATGAACAGGCTCATTTATGTATGGAAATGCCCCCAGAAAGCCATATAACACATCCCTTTGAAAGTGTTGTATCTCTAATGAAGACAAAAGGAGCAACCTGGAGATCAGGGGCGGAGCGGGGTGGCCTCTGGGGCTCCAGCCCCGAATGTTGCTCAAAAGCCCCGAAGTGATGCTATTTCTTAAAGAAATCCAATAAAACTGAGTAAATGTTCTTCTTTTGGCCTGATATTCAATTCAGTGTATTGTCATGGCAAACACAACCCTGGGTACCTGATGCTATTACAAAGGGCTGGCTGCCTGTACAAATGGATTACCAGAGAGTTGAGTGTTTGGCTGCTAGGCTGAAGGTAAGGGATGCGGGCCTACCTGTTGTCTTGCTGCCGCCGCACTGATCCAGCAGCCGTCACTCGGTCAGCTTGCTCTCTGTGGTCTGACACCACTTAGTGTCGGTACCACATTAACAGTTCATATGTTGACATCAAACATGCGGGCAGTTGCTTGAAGTAAAAACTTCACAGGGAAAAGCAGGAAACTCCACCATCCATCTTCTTCACAGCACTCAGAAACATCATCAACTCTGGTTCTGCACCTGATCCAAATCATCTCTCTTAATTACTTCAGTACGCCCCCTTTCAAACCAACACAGGCTCTACACACAGGTAAGCCCATCCCACCTTGCCTGACAGCCGTGCAGCACAGCCAATAGGCATTGGCAGGGATCCTTGATTTCCAATTAGAGCAGCCCAGATAAGTATGGAGTGAATTTAAATGTAGCAGGTTTGGCAGTTAAATATTAATTCTGTGAACTCTTTCCCAGCACAGTACAACAAAAATATGTTTCAAGGTTAGTAATGGAGTTTGCGCCAAATTCCTTCCCTACATATGTTATGTAATTTAAAGAGTAACTAACCTGTGAGCCACTTCTGTCAGCTGAAAACCAATGCATGGTAATTGCACAGTGTTTATTTTATAGTGTTAAATGGATTTAGTTCCAAAAATTTCACTGCAAAGTGTTTAAAGTCTATGTATTGTGTTATGAATATGCATGGTGACTGCCCTCTCCTGGCTTAGACACAGCTATTGCGATTTAAATTTGCTGTGAGCTTATGTGGAGGCAGGTGGCATATAAGGTGGCAGCTTTCGTCATCAACTTCCCCTCCACTTCCTCTGCCCATGATGATGCTGTTTCATGTTCCAGAGACATTTTTTTTTAATTTCCAGGGTGGAGGCACTTCAGCCAAATCTGTGGGGTTAACATCAGACCATTTTTGTCTTTTGTAAGATGTTGGGAGTAAAAATAGTCATCCTCAAAATCTGTTGTGTTATGCATTCAGAATGATGAAGACTATTAGAGGGCAATAAGTAAAAAAAATAGGATTTTTATTATGGTAACAATCATGTTTCCCCGAATGATGTTCAGATTTTTAGGCATTCTGTTATCTCAAATGACTTTAAAATACAGTGTGTATAGCTGCTGTAAATGGCAAAAACAAAATCTCTTCGGGCGACTAAGCCCCCAGACTCCCTAGGGTTGGGCTGAGCCTCAAATATGTACAACATCCTCTGCAAGCCCCTTCACATGGAGATCACACTGTAGGGCTGCTATGAAGTCCCTTCTTCATGCCTCCCTTGAATTCTTATATAGAACAAAACACTGGCAGACTCATGCCACTCAAGTGTGTGATTTTAGACAGCATGCCGGCATCACAGAGGTAAAAGAGGCATGACATGTAACACAACAGCATAAGCCTCTAGTATGACATGTAACATATGTGTCGCCAATGGCGAGGCGGCATATCTGCGAGAAATTCCTGCCTTGAGGAGGCAGTGTAAAAGGGGCCTAAGACAAAACAAAACCCAGGAATCATAAGCGATGCTAGCAGCTCTGTGAGGCTGTATTTGGGCACAGTGGTGCTTTGAGGAAGACGCTAAGCAGTTATATTGTTAACCATGTTCACCATCTTAGTATGCCATAATGGCACCCGTAAATTAGCTAATTAGCAGTGAGCCCAGAGCACAGCTGAGCCAACGGAAACGTAAAAGCAAAATTTCATGGCAGTCCATCCAATAGTTAGCATAAAATATCAACCCCAAATTGGCTCCATGGGGTAAAGTCAGAGAAACACTAAAGATGGTAGAAGTCACCCTCCAGAGACCACAAATGTCTGAGTGTTAGCCTCCATTAACTCTGTTGTGTTTGTAGAAAAGTACAACTGTGTTATCTTTACTAAAGCATAATCACTAAACTTTGCTGAAAGTTATTTTTTTACCCAGTTAAACCAACAACAGCCTCTAGAGAATAGAGGAATAAAACAGAGAGAGAAGGATAGTGGTCCAATTAGTTATGCAGATGTATCGCTCTAGGAATTTCACTCTAAGTTGTTTTGTCAGGTATAATTAGAGTTAAATGAAACACAACAAATAAAACATATTGGCATGCATTCAGTGGCCCACACTGTGTTTTTGTTCCAGGGGTAAAAACCTTTCTGAGTCACAACTTCTATGAAGGCACCATCTCTTTCCTCCCCGCCGAGAACAACATGGGGGACCCCAGGGACAAGCTGCAATGTCGATCCGGGTAAATAAAGCATCAGAGATATCCATTTCTGCAGCGTTTCAGCACTATTTCACAATGTGCTAACTTATCTGATGCACTTCAATAGTAGCAGTGCACCTGCCAGAGCTTAAATGGGAGAGTTTACGTTGTCAGGAAGCCCATCTGATTTATTGTGGACTGAGAGCCCATTCAGTCTATTCCAAAAAGCGCTTGACTAAGTGCTTTGGTTTTTGAGACGCTGGGCGCAGACATTGTTTGTATTTGTTACGGGGACTGAAAGGAGCTGAAAACCATTAATCTGTAAAACGCCATGTTTCCTGACAACTTATTTTACCATAAAAAGAAATATGACTCCGCCACAAAAGGCTTCTGCAGCTGTAGACTTCTTTGAGCATTCCTCTAACATAAACCACTTCTAATTAAATCGCTTAACACAATACAAGTCATTTTAAGGTGGACTGAATTTGTTCCCTCCTAATGAGTCATCAAAGCTTGTTAAAACCTTGAATGTCACAGCAACACTGATGGTTTGATGATTGTAAAACAAGGTTACGCTGATATTTCAGGTGCCGCGTCTGTCAGCACAAGCCCTCATCAAAAGACACGCAGTGGGAGATGTCGGAGGAGAAGGAAAAGTCTGATAAAGGTACGAGTTTGGGAGTTATTACTCGAAATGTGTCAAATTAATCACACCGAAATGCCTGTTCCTCATTTCTCCGCCTCGTTACCTGCTTGTTTGTCTATTTTGAAACCGTTTCTAGACTTCACAGATGTGTGAAAATAAGTATTTCTAAAGGGCGTTGTTTGAGGGAAGAGACAAAAAGAGATGAGACAATCCAACGCTGGCTCTCTTTTCCACACAAATCAGGAGGAGATTTACATTTCGCAGTACCTGAGGTGGACCGAGTGTAAATAACATCATCTTCTCAAATATCTCCATTTTCTGTCTGGGTTGTTTTTTTTCCTCACGGCACAGCAAAACTCTTGATGAGATTCTTGATGAGTTATTGACGAGAAAATATGAACTGATTTTAGTGACACTGCACGACTCCCCGACGGAGCCTTTTTTTGCCTATCGATTTCCAAATCTCCAGCATCCACCCCTGCGTCTGCTTGATGAGATTACACGTTCCCTGATGAGGCTGGTGTCTGTCCACTCAGCCTCGAGTGGGACGGCGTCACCTCCTGTTCCCCTCGTCCCCGAACGCGTTGCACACACACACATTTCGTGATGTACGATTCTCTCACCCCTCTGACACAGCAGCACCAACCTCCGGAGGCACATAAAATACCGACTCTTGTGTTTTGTGTGTGTTGTTTGAGCAGCAAAGAAGCTGTGTGCATTTTTTTTCCCTCTCTAATTAGTGTCGTGATATTAAATTTTTCTGTCTTGGCCTGGCTATCTGGGACTTCCTATGGAGTGTGTGTGTGTTTTTCCTGTGTAAATATGAAAGCAAGCACAACCTGTTTGTGTGAGATGTGTGACAGACTCCCACTAATCAGGAAGAAATTTGGCTTTGCCAGCTCTGACAGGGGGTTTGTCTCACGTCAGTGCTGCCAGTGCTGTTTTGCGAATTTTTTTTTTCCGTTTTTTTTATATATTTTCCTTCCTGGCGAGGGAAATCTCAGACAACTGCTAAATCAATGAGGCACAACACACTCTCTCTCTGCAAATGAGCCAGCCTCTCCTCCGAAAGCAAATACTCATTTGGAAATGTTCTCCTAATGCAGAGCCTACAGTCCACAGTTGGATTTGTTGTTGTTGTTTTTTAATTTTTTTTTATTCAGCTTTAATCACTGCTTCCCAATTAGAATATTGTTGTTTTTATGTAGCCTCAGCGGGCTTGTTATCATCGGTTCGCGTTATCACCTCTGTAAGTTTGTTTTGCGAAATGAGGGGGAAAGGTAATGAATCGTTTTGCTTTCCGAGATCACATAATTTTCCCTCTGAGGTTTGGACGTCTGTGATCACTTTTTTGCAGCTTACTCCAATGACTATCACCCTGGTGACAGGCACTGGCAGCCCCCGCGGGTGATACTGTGTCTTTGATACGCCATCGTCGCAAACCGTCGCTAATCTCCGAGGAACAGAGTGGTGATTTGTGAAGTGCAACCGTCGCGTCTGTCATTTGAGATTTGGAGGCCACGTGTGCATTTAATCATAACAAGCAAACTTGAGGTTAATCCAATCAGGCTCCTATCTATATGACTTCCTCCTTAGATATTGTGAGGCCTTCCTTGGCCAAATTTAATTGCATCTTAAAGCATCCAGCTCTCCTACAAGGGCAGCACACATTACTTTCAGCATCAAAGTTTCTCTCTTGGCTCAATCATT
Organism: Chaetodon striatus; assembly: GCA_029783705.1. NCBI lineage: Eukaryota > Metazoa > Chordata > Actinopteri > Chaetodontiformes > Chaetodontidae > Chaetodon > Chaetodon striatus. The sequence continues at coordinate 7,684,037 of JAPZEB010000015.1, read as the reverse complement.
AGAAAGTAAAGCTGCTCGGAGAATTCCTGCCAAGACATCTGGATCTTAATGGACCCTCATCAGCATCACTGCTGATGTGTAACAAGCTGGGAACTTAACCTTAAGGACTCATAAAGCACTTGCAAAACACACAGTTATAATTTCAAAACCAAATTCTTGATGGTGCGCAGATTATTTGTTTCAGTCCAACATTAGCACCTCATCAGCACAGGGGGCCGAGAGGAATCTGAATTTTCAGCGTATGTGTGTTTAACTTGTACAAGCTGGCAGAATGCTCCGAACTTAATCTAATGTGGCATGTTTGCAAACACTGCGGAACTGCTTTGCATTGTAAATAAATTACAGTACAGCGTATTCGCTGCAGCTCAAGGTCTGCTTATTTAAAAGTGTCAATGTCAGATGGAGGAGATTTAACACTGCAGTAAAAAGTGAAGTAAACCAGAAAGAGTCCAAAAGGTGTGAAGAAAAACTCAACCTGACATTTTTGAACAGTTTGAAGGGAATGTGTGCTGGGGGTTGTAGTTCTGCGGTACTTGATCTTGGTTGCAAACTCAACATTTTCCCTCCGTGAACATGCCAAATTTAATTCTATTCCGAGTGTACTTGAATAAAAGTGAGTTCAGTTATTTGGAGTGTACTGCCAGCTTGGAGCCCCAACATAATATGTTCAAATTATTTCAACTTGACTTCTTTAGTGTGGTTCAGGTGTGCAGTGGAGAACTATTCAGGTTTGGCAACTGAATATGACATACTAGAATCTGCCAAACACAAAGTTTGAAATAGTTTATGGTAGACATAATGCTGACATCTGAGAGGTGTGACACTGATTTTGCTAAATAAAAAATACTGTACATGAACACCTCACACTTTTAGCTCATTATTGTCCTCAGGATTAGCACTTTAATTTACAGGTAAATTAATATTTTGTCAAACCTTACACGTAGAATTTTATTCAAACATTCCACATTTGGCTTGTTACTAAATGAACACTTAAAGGTCTAGTGTTTAAGATTTAGTGGCATCTAGTGGTGAGGTTGCAACATTACAAGAAATTGAAACTTCTCGCCTGTGCTAAGTGTGTAGGAGAACTGCAGTGGCTGACATGAAAAAGCAAAAACGCAAATTGCCTTTAGAGCCAGTGTTTAGTTTGCCCATTCTGGGCTACTGTCGAACAACATGGTGGACTCTGTGGGAGAGGACCCGCTTCATATGTAGATATTAACAGCTCATTCTAAGATTATGAAAACACAGTTCTTAGTTTTAGGTGATATAGATGAATGAAAACATAGTTATGAATGTTATTTTCCATTTCTGCCAATATGGACCATAAATAAAATAAATATGAGAGCACAGTTAGCTGAGGATGCCACTATTGGCGTTTGGACCAAGCAGTTCTTGGATCTCCCTGAGAGGAACTGTCCACTGGAGAGCTCCCTCAACAACTACATACCTTTAAGGACTTTTTCTGTTTGCATTCGCACCACCAACAGGAACACTGAAGTGACAGACTGTAAGCAGGCTGGTGGTGGGTATAGCAGCATGAGTGTGTGTGTGATTAATATGTTTCTTAAAATGGCTGATTTTATGATTAATTAAGCTCCTTTTAAGTGTCTAAAATGTGTTGGGTAACCGGTTTTAACATCAAAATACCATCTTCAGGTGTTTCACTTATGGTCTTTTTATTACACTGTGAGTCAAACTAAAGTACACAGCTGAAGCACAGCTAACTAAACTGTATGTGTGGTCATACACCAACTCTTCACTCTGTTTCAGGCGGCAGCGCTGGTTGGAGTGTGATCCGTGGGAAGTTTATTGCCATTAACGCGGCCAGTATGAGCTGCGCGTGTCCCCGCAGTCCAAAAGGCCTGTCGCCCTCCGCTCACCTCGCTGACGGCACCACCGACCTCATCCTCGTGAGGAAGTGCTCCCGTCTGGACTTCTTCAGACACCTCCTCCGACACACCAACAAAGACGACCAGGTAGGAGTGAAGTGTGTTAAAGTGTGTCATCTTTAGCTCGGCTCAGTGTGTGATTTAACTGCAGAGCACTTTGAAGGTTACCCAGTGGGAATACTACTCAATTTATGATTTCATACTTCTAAAGTAAGTGTACATAAACAGTGTATGAGTCATGCTGTGGAGGATATTTCAGAATTGAAATGAGCTGGGGAAATTGATGTGATTTGTATCCAGCAGGGATAAGAAAAAGATATCCTTCAAAGAGTGAAGGAATCACCAAAATAAAGCAGAACTTTTAAGACGATTTCATCCTTCCCAAAAAGCCTCCTGTCAATCACTTTGCTGCAGACTTCAGTTTTCTTTATCAGGAGTTGCTCGATCTGTGCACGGATGGATTGAGAGTGTGTTAAGTCTGTAAACGAGCGAGCAGAAGGCAGGAGTTTGCCCACTTGCTGTGCTAGCACCTCCATTTGCTGACTCGGCTCATTTTCCCAACGATGGTTCACTTTAGTTCAAATGCCTTAGCCCTAGTGCCTTCCCACGTATCATAAATAACCTCCACCCTGGTCTGGAGAGGCACCGGTAATCGCTGCATCAGGGATATGCTGTATGGGAGAACAGGCTGATACCAGACTAATGCCCTCTCAGGATAGCACAAGTATTGCCAGGGGAAGTCTGGTGATTAGTAATTATTACCTCAGGAAGGACCTCGGGAAGTTTATCCCATTTAGAAGGATCTTGTAAGTAATTTCATCTCCAGTAGCTGCCTTGGTGAAAGAGTTCAATTGCAAAGTGTGTTTTGAGCTAACACTGACATCCTGAGGTGAGTTTTTATCTCTAAGATCAACATTTTGATTTGTGCACCCAGTTTAGATTAAAAGGACGGATATTACTCTTGTAATAAGATTTGATTAGATTAGGATATTATGTATTCGCAGCTTTAAAATTAATAGGATTCAGCAGAGAAAAAAGGCGAACAATTTAATACCAAGAAAAATAAAGAAAATAATAGAGAAGGGTTCAAAAGCTGCTGTTATTACAGAGAAATTTAGCAACTTGAGGAGAGATTTTGCTGCTCTGTGTGACGTGAAGCGTGTCCCTGGAATATCACAGTACCAATAAAGTATATTAAATCCAGATGACTGAATGAAATTACCAACGTGTGTGGGCAAAATTGAATTAGCAACTTTCCCCAGTGATGCTAATGCAGAGAGGCCTGAAAATGATTTTATGACAGAGAATTTCCCAAATATAATTAAATCTAATACAGAGACTCACCAGCGAGATGTTACTGCTTCCACCTACTGTAAGACACAGCTTGAACTTGAGGGATGACACTGTTGGTCTGTCCAGTGATGGTCATGACTTCATTATATCTCAACTATTGGATGCATTGCCAGGAAGTTTGGTAGATTAATGTTGCCCCCAAGATTAATTGGAAAAACTTTTGCAAATCCTAAACTTTGTATTTAGTGACCATAATCATCAGGTCAGAATTTTAACTTGTCCAGCACTTTGGTTTATGAGCTCATACTTGGAAAATTAATGAAATTCCCATCATGCTAAACATTAGCATGTTAGCTTTGACAGCCTGAGCATGTTAGCATACTGATGTTGGCACTTAGCTCAAAGCACTGCTGTGTCAAAATCAAACCTCAAGGAACAGCGCCAGGCTTTGAAGCCAGTTTTTGTAGTGGCCAAACGTGGAATTTGAAATGTGGAGGAACTTCCATGTCCGTCATGAGGTGCCATGGGGCCTTAAAAGGAATTTCTCATAGACTTACATTGTGAAAGAGATGTTGATAAATCAGTGGAGAAATTGTTTTGAGTGTAACAACCCAGGCAAAATGAGTTGTTTCACTATCAGACTTTGATACATTCGGCTCAGTAACATTTCAAAAGTCTAGAAGAGCCGTATGATTAAATAATTTTATGCTCATTTAAGTTAGCAGAGTGCTAAACAGGAAGTTAGCTGCTTGGCTGACTTAAATTTCCAGTCTACTCACTCTTTGGGCCCAACAATGCGGAAGATCCAGGTAATTTTTTCACCCTGGAAGTAGAGCTTTTTTGACTTCATGTCCCACTGAGAAACTTTTATAGGAATGAATGGGGCCCCACCTACAATGCTGTATCTGATTCCCTAGCTAATTGCAGCTGCTTGGCACTGCATGGCTTTGGACCACTGATACCAGGATTGTCTTATGACAGCGTAGCGCTCACGTCCGGGGTCTCCCCAGGTTAACAGGAAATTGAATTTTTTCAGCTTCATGCGCCACTGAGCAGCTTTAAAAGGAAAGAACAGGGCCTCACCTCAGACCCTGTATCCAGTTCTCTTTATACATCCATGGTCAAAGTGCAGCCTCACAGATTTGCTAGCCTGGGTGTAGACTCTTACGAAGAAGACTCAGTGGAAGCCAATTAATTGTGCAACATTGCCTCCACCACTTCTTGCTTGTTGTTGTGGGCGTGTTAGTGCTACCAAGCTAGCAGTTAGCTTGTTTATTAGTTGATATTGTGTAGATGAGCACCCTGCACTTTTTCCAAGCAGCATTTTGTTTTTGTTTGTATTCTTTCCTTGTATAGTTTTTTTCAAATCACAATAGAGTTACCAGGTGAATTTAGTACTCATTTACATAAAGAAAAATATTTGTATCTTTGTGCTCATTAATTTTTTGTGTCACTGGTCATTCCTGCGTCACCTTAAATCCCACAATGCCCTTCAAAGAGATTGCTTTGTGTCCCATATAAAACGAACGGGGGCGAACTTAGCATTGGGCAGCCTCCAGTGACTCTAATGAAGAAAACCAAATTAAATTCATCATTAACCGTGTAATGACCCTAGATCTCAGTGTCCACAACGAGGTATTGGCAGTGAAAAGGCACAATGCAGTGCGTCTCTACCTCGAGACCGTCTTTGCTGCTTCACTTGCAACACAGAAAGGTAGACAAGTAGTCGTATGAGTACGGTGAGTGGGACTTTGCATCAGAGTTCACTTAATATCAGCATCACTGTCCAGCGAAGCGGAGAGAAACAAGGAGTGAGAAGCCACTAAGCGTATTCATGGCCTTGTCAGAAAGCCTTTTAGGCAGACCGTCCAGCATGAATGCAAAGCGGCTGCAGTCATAAAGTGGGTCTGATGTGAAATAAATGGCTGTCACTCCGCTTTCGGGATGAGAGAGGGTGAGAAGGGGAGAGAAGGAAGGGAGAGAGGGGGGGAAAGTAAAAAAGAGGAGAAGAAAAGAGAAGAGAATAGAGAGAAAGTGGCACCCCGTGAAGTAGAAGAAAGTAGTGCGCCGGACAGAGCTGAACCTTTCTGCGACACTGAGTGAGATGAAAGGGCATTTTGACAAAATAATTTCTTTTCATCTCTCTCTTTCTTCTTCTCTTCACTCCTCTGCCTTTTACACAGTTTTTATGCACCTCCATTTTATCTGACCTCTTCTCCCCCTCCCTCCATTTTGCATTTGATGTCTCCAGTTAGCCGTTTTCTTGGGGAGAAAGAAAAATAAATTGACGTGTAGTTGTTTTTTTTTTTCATCATAAAATCAGCAGGCGTCCATAGAAAGACAATGGAGAAGGAATTAACTTCTTACCTCACCCACCAGGAGCCTGTAATCGAAAGAATAATTACAGGCCAAGAATTGTTTTACCACCAATATGAGCATCAGTCCTCAGACAAATATTTCATTACCCATTTAAGTGTTTTTTTGTGTATGAAATTTAGTAGGTTATGTTTAGTTTGAGGCATCAAAGTGTTCAAAAACTTCATTTTGTTTCTAAGAAGCAACCTGACTTTTGAACCTTAATCAAACCCTTATTGATTTATCCACCAAAGACAAATTATGGTGACCATTCAAGCTTGATGCATTATTGTATTTGAATTTTTTTTTTCTAGTCATGCTAGCGGCATATTGATTATATATCTAATAGATTCACTTGTTATTTGACCTTATTCCATCAAGTGCAGATTTTCTTCAGATAATGAAGCTTCATGCTGAGGCACTAAAATCAGTGCTCGAAATACTTCTTTTTCCATGCGCATGTACTGCATGTCCATCTGTCCCTCCATCTTCAACCGCTTATCAGAAGCAGGATCATGGGGCTAGCAGGCTGAGGAAAGTATTCTAAATGTCCTTCTCCCCAGAAACACTTTTCCAGCTCCTCCTGGGGAATCCAGAGGTGTTTCCAGGCCAGATGAGACATGTAATCCCTCCAGTGTGTTCTGGGTCTGCCCCGGGGCCTCCTACCAGTGGGATGTGCCCGGAAAACCTCCAATGGTAGGCGCCCAGGAGGCATCCTGATCAGATGTCCACACCACCTTAGCTGGCCCCATTCGACGCAAAGGAGCAGCGGCTCTACTCCGAGCTCCCTCCGGATATCCGAGCGCCTTGCCCTATCTCT
>JAPZEB010000015.1:7624510-7635111 GCA_029783705.1 Chaetodon striatus | reverse complement strand
CTGTGAAAACATGAGTTAATCTTGAAAGAAGACAATGCATGTAACAGGCAGAACTTGACACAGTGTCCCAGAACGTCAACAACCAACATGACCAGGGTACCTTGCACACTGTACATGGACGTGGAAACCAAACGTCAATATGTGATGAGGTCAGAGTGAGAATGTGTTGTTATAAACTTGCAGAGGAGACAGAATTAAACTTTTACCTTCTTAAATAATCCTTAAAGTTACATTGCTCCTTGTGTGTAAATACACACAACATCTCTCTGCAGCAGCTCTGCTGTAATCTCTGCTACGTTCACATTTTAGAAAACATAATTAATATTTTCCTCATTAATGATGTATTATTTCACCTGCCCACAACACATTTGCATGCCTATGTAGGCGCATCTTACTACCTGAATAATGCGCTGTTTAATAGCTAGAAAATATTCCGCCAATCTGACTTTAGATCAGGTTTGTGTTGGTCAATGGCACAGTTGCTTTTCTGCGGTCACAATACAGCAAGCGCCTGACCAGAGACCTACATGCCTAAATGGGCACAACTTACACAGTGTGAGCGCCATCAGTAAAAATGACAACTATGTCGGTCTGAAACTAGCGATGATAGTTGCACTGCGCTGTGCACCATGTGTCAGATAGGGCCTGATATCTCATTTGTAGCCTATAATCATTTCCCCTGGCGTGTCTCCAGTCTTAGTGCCAAGCAAAGCTGACCAACTGCTAACTGTGGCTTCATATTTACTGTACAGATATGCGTGATAAGCACTATGGTTAGGTTTTATGGTCTGCAAAGATGCAGCAAACAGAAAAGTGGTTTATTGTTGAACTTTTTTTCTCCACCTGATTCATTAAGGTCAGCACTACATTATTCAAATTAAAGGTTATCATGGTCCTGTAACTGATTTCATAGAAGCACTAATTGCCTTCTTTTAGTCCCATAAGAAATGTTAGAAACTCCCACGTTAAATATTTGTTAAGAAAATGAAATAATGTTGCCTAGCAACAAATACAACTCCAGACAATAAAATGGCCTTTAGTTAATATCGCCTCTGGCAACATTGGATGGCCCAAGACTTCTCATTGTACCAAGGCTAAACAGTGTAACCGAAAAAATAAGAAAGAAACAGAAGAAGCCAGAGGATCATCAGCATTGTTTTCTGCTATGAAATGCACATGTTTTCGCTCCCTTGATTGTGACTAATAGTATTTTGACAGAGCACCCAGCTGGTGTATAGGCAGTATGGGGTAGCGCATCTGCTATCCTTCTCAACTTCAGCCTGACCTCTCTGAGGGAAGCTGACACACAAACACACTCACACATACAAACACACATCGCAGGAGGCCGCCATCCCACGCAGGGCAGCTGAGTGAGCGAGCTAACAGCCTGTGACCACGCTGTAATTATGAGCCGTTTTCTAATTATGAAGCACTTTGGTGGTTCTGCGACTACCACTGAAACTTTGATTTTATTTTTATATTTTATTTTATAGCCTGCAGGATCGGTGACAAAAACTACGATGAAGGGGAAGGATGAAAAATGATGCTTAGAGGGCGAATAAAACTTCTGGAAAGATTCAGAAATGAGAGAAAGAAAGGCAAAAGTACAAAGAGTGAGCGGAGTAAAGAGAGTCAACAAAAGACACTGAGACAGAGAGAAGCAGCTGTCCCTCAGCTGCAGTCTTCCAGCAGGTTTTTCCACCGAGAAAAGTGCCGGCGAGCTGCCTGTAAAACAGAATCATTACACCGTTAACCCCCAATCCATCTTCATTTGACCATGCTGTAAGAAACTATATCAGTAAAGAAGCCATGGAGCTTCTAGAAGTTGACTGTGGAAATGGGGTGGAGCGAGGGCTAGGACCACTAAACATCCCCCCGCCTCACGAGCCCGAGTCTGGGCATGGCCAGGAGTGAATGCAGCCTCCCCCCCCCTCCTCCTCTGTGGATCTGTGGTTGGGTGCAGCAATGAGAGGTGACTTGTGGCCGATTGTGATTTATGTGGTGGTGGGTTCGGGTGTGCGGGACGTGGGCCGGCGGAGGGGAGAAGATGGATCCGAGGCGTGACCGAAGGAGACAATCTGATTACAGCCTTCTACCTCCTTTCATCTTCATCTTCAACACTTGCTGGTTCACTCGCTCTTTCGCCCACATAATGTCGCTATGGTAACCTGAAACCTGGTAAGAAGCCTAGTGCCTGGAATGGCGACCTCATGGTAAACGTAGAGATGGACACAGGCTGATGGAGAAGTCTGTCCTCACAAGGAAACTCCCATTTAGAGACAAAAAAGTTAAAGACAGATACAGAAGAAGGGATAGAGACAGAAAGGTGTAGTTAGAGTTACACCTGGATCACTGAGGCGACACCTCACAGGTCTGCACCATCATAACTCTCAGAAGATGAGCCAGTGACTACAGCTGTGAGACAGCCATGTAGATTAGACGAATAAGCATTTACACAACAGTTTCAGTGCTTTCATTGTTTATTCTTCTCTGATTCTTTTACTTTTTCATACGTTAACAGAGCTGATCTGCTTTCAGATGCTTCATTTCAGCTGACACCTCAATTCCTTTCAGTCCTTACAGCTGAAAAAACCAAACCATACTCATCTCAGTCACTATTTTTGCACTGCACTCCATATCCATCTTCTGTCCCACATTGCATCCACTCTGACTGATTTCCATGGGGGTGGGGGGTGTCCATTTTTTCAACCCAATCACCGGAGACCAACATATACGCCTGAATCTGACATCATATTAAGTCCACACTGATGCGTAGCCATGCCAGCATGCCTGTTATACCAGGGTTTTCAGAGTGGAGCGAAGCGAAGTAAAACAAACTACAAGGTCAAGCAGAAAGACATTTTGATTTAGAACAGCTGCACTCGCAGTGTCCATCTTGTCTGTAGGTGTCACCACTGTGATCACTCTTTCTCATTGGTTCCTGCACTGCTTGAAAACAGCGGTATTTCCTCCACAGCACTTATTGGTCATTTTTTATTGCAACCAAGAAACCGCCATTTCAATTCACGATGCCAGACGAATTAGTCAAGTCAAACTCGATGTAAATAACTGGATTCAAAGGTCAGAACTTTTCAGAACTTAGTAGGCCAATGTGAATCAGTTAGCCCGTGGAAACAGACTTGATTACAGTTGTTATGTTGATGTCAGGTTGATATTTAGGCCCAAATACATTTTAATAACTCTGTTGCCTTGGAAAGAGAGGGAGACGCCAATGGGAGCTGCAACACGGGCAAAGGTGCATATGTGCATGCAAACAGAGTGCATGGTCAAAAATGGCATGTTTATGAATTTATAACTCCCACTTTTATGCAAATGTGTCTACAAGGGTCGTTCTTTAAATATGGTTCATTTTGGTCTGGAAACTTTCAGTAATATACCACTGGTCATTTCATTGACTTTGTCTTTTCACAATAAACAAAGTGATGGAAATGACATCTTGTCACTTAAACAAACATCTCATATGTTAGCTTGCTTATTACCATTTTAGCATTAGCATCACATAAACAAGGCTGGTATGGTGGTGCAGTGATTAGCATTGTTGCCTCACAGCAAGAGGGTCCCTGGTTTGAACCCTGGGGCGGGGGAGCCCTTCTGTGCAGGGTTTGCATTTTCTCTGGGTACCCCAGCTTCCTCCCTCAGTCCAAAGACATGCAGGTTAACTGGTGATTCTAAATTGTCTGCAGGTGTGAATGGTTGTCTGTCTCTGTGTCAGATAGTTTGGAGACCTGTCCAGGGTGTAACCCAACTCTCTCCCATTGTCAGCTGGGATAGGCTCCAGCCGCCCCCCCCCATGACCCTCAAGTAGATAAGCAGGTACGAGAAATTAATGAATTAGTTAAATAAACACAAAATACACAAGACGAAAAGTTTTTTTTCCTATTATTTGTACATTCAAATAAAATATGATGTAAATGTTCTTGATTTATTTATTTACCTAGATTTTTTTTTTATTTCAGCTCCATCTATGGAGCTAACTGTCCCCCGGCCTTGTGCCCTCTTGTGAAAACTCCAAAACAAAAACTCTTTGAATTTACATTTTGTTCAGCGTGGTATAAATGAGAGTAACCCCACGAGACAGGTGTTCTTTGTATGGGGAAAAAAAGGGGTTGAATGTTCAAAAACTGGTGCAAGGACGAAGGATAGATAGCAAAAACATACAACATATAAAAGGCCATATTTTATCTAATAAAATAATGACTGATTCATCAAGTAATTTTTGTATGTTACTGTTGTCGTCAAGTAAGTGTGATAAAAAATAAAAAAAAAACTATAAGAAATGTGTTTATTTTTCTTATTTCTGACAAAGACAAAAATTGGGACAGTTGAAGAAGCATCCATAAATCCATGAGCGGGACGACTACAAGCAGAACATGCAGGTTTGTACTCACATGGACATCTTGAGCTGACCGAGCTCTGCTGTGCTCTAAGACTGCCACCAAGTGGTGAGATGAGGTAATGGAGATGCAACTTCACTCATTTCTGCACTGTTTTCGGGAAGAAATAAGATATTAATTTAAGATAATGAAAAAGATACTGGAATAAGAATTATTTTGATATCAAAATTCACAGTCCTGCTTCAGCTCTGCACAGCCATCTGAGGGGATGTGAGGAGGAGGAGGGAGGATGGATGGATTCAGCTGGAGAAAGAGACAGGAAAAATTACAAGCGATAAAGCCCTGCAAAGTGAAGAAAAATGGTTTAAAACTCAAACGCTAGCAGTGACTTCCTAATATACATATTTACATTGGCACAGACAAATGCTGACTACCTAACGCAGCCATAATGATAAAGGTAAGCAGTTCTAAGCGAGCAGCCTGCTCTTCACTAAATCATAACACAGACATAAATATGAGGAGTTGATTGTCTCATCTGCAGCCCAGAGGGAGTCGTGAAATGTTGGTCTTCTCTGGATTAGATCATTTATCACCATCATCAGTATAGTGTGTATTACAGTGCTGCCGAGAGATGTGAAAATAGCTGACCGCAGTGTGCAATCTACTCCTGACTAAGGCTTTGTAGGAGACACAAAAGAGCAAAAAACCCTGCTTAAGGGTGCTGGGTGTAGCACTTTTAACGTCAATAAATCATTATCACCATAATTTGAGACGTTACAGGCACTTTTAAAATGAAAGTTACAAAGTGCTTCGGAATAAAGGGAGGTGAGAGGCTGACAGAGGTGTGATTGAAAGAGAATGAATAGACGAGAATGAGCAGTAAAGAATTGCTCATAAGAACAAAGAATGCGAGATAGTTCAGGGCCGAGCACATAAAGCATAAAAACAACTTCTTTAAGAGAGGGTGAAACATTCCTATAGGGAGGAAGTCACCTGCAAAGACATGCACACATCAAAATGACATGTCTGACTTGTGTCATGTAGAGTAATGACGTAGAAGGAAGCATGTGCATGGGAACTCACTTTGTGTATAGCGCACTAGCTTCAGAGCCAAACCAAAGCCAACATTTATTTTACCAAAAATGGCATTTGCCAAAAACTATTCGACAGATTCTACAATCTCCAAAATGTTCCTGAACATGGGTCACAGTGTCACGTTACAAATCGGTGTTTCTCCTATGCTGTTTGGCATGTTGGAGACGGGTTGTTAGCCTAGCACCTGCTAATCTGTGCCCACCTTTTTGTCTGGTGACTTAAGATCTAGACATTCAGGAGGTTTGTACTTGGAGCCAAATTATCCGCAGAGGTCTCTGCCTCTACAAAACAAACAGACCCGTTGATTTAAAAGTTGTTTCACATTAAAAATTTCCCCTTTTTCCCTGCTGTTCAGCTCGACGTGGAGGTGGCCAATGTGAAAGCACAAAGACGCAAATGGCCCCGTCTAGAGTCAGTGTTTGGTTTGTCCATTCTGGGCTACTGTAGAAACATGGTGGTGCAACATGGTGGACTCATCAACAAGGACCTGCTCTCTGTGTAGATGTAAATGGCAAAATACTATGATTCCAGGTGATTATACACCAAAGAAAACAAACACTCTATTGATTATTATTATTTAATTTCTGCCAATATTCCCCTAAATCCTACACTGGACCTTTAAGGCAAATATCCCTGAGTCATTTCTAAATGGGAGTGCAGTTTTAAGAGTTAAACGTTTTTCTTTTTGTTGAAACTCTTGGACACAGGCTGCGTTAAAGGATCCAGTGACACACTGAGTAGAGAGAGCTGTGAAAACCACAGGGCTGAGAGTTTACCTCCTGTGAATAAGTCAGGCAATTCTTGAAGGAGAAAGGCTTAAACTAATTCAGAGTTACTAATAAATGCAATTAGATTCATCTTAACTGCTACTGCACACAGCAGAAGTACAAGGAAATACAGCACAAGTCCTCTGGCAGTAATCCTGCTACCTCTCACAGATAAAGGATCCTTCATAAAGCTGAGCAGGAAATCGTCATTTTTCGAGCACAGACACCACAGGGAGCAGACTGAAGTTGGTCAGTCATATTACATGACAATGAAGGCCTTTGTCATCCTCTTTGTGCTCACCTTAACATGAATGCACGAGCACAAACACAGCTAGAGGCTAATCTGCAGTTTACACCAGTGTTAAGCAAAAACTTGAAGCCTCCGGTGCACATACACTGAGAGTGGTATTTATAAGTCTTAAATCCTGTCTGGAGGCGATCTTTAACTTTATTTGGACTGTCCATTGAGTCAATGTCAGGATCTACTTAACATTATCACCAGAGCTGGCACATATTAAATAGACAGTTCACCCCAAAATCAACAATACACATTATCGAGCTAGCTAATGTCACAGCTCAGCTGAGGAGAAGGCTGTTAATGTTTACATCTTGCACTGTCACAAGCACAAGGGAGAAATTTTCCTTCCCGTAGCCTTTCTCCAAGAAACGATCCCTTTGTGGTAGAAAGCCCTTGGAAAATTTCTACCACAGAGAGCACAAGCCTCTCATCCATCAATCTGGCCTTACGCCCAACTTGTCAAATGGTGATGCTTGGTCAGTGGCCCTCGGTGTCAGATACTGATGCACCAAGGCACCTTCAAGCAGTAAGTGCGAGATGCACCGGTTGGAGGCATCCTTTGACACTCAGAGCACCTGCTGTAGTATATAGAGAGTCCACATACAGTGCACAGGAGGAAAAGTGGATGGGTCAAACAAATTCAATACTTTCATCTCCAGGACTGCTCTTTGTGTTTCACTTGAACTCAAAAGTCAATTATATCATTTTAAGAATGAGGTTACGTGCTAATATGTGTAGCATACTACGCTATGTAACATGACTTTACATAACATCAGTGACAGACACTTATTTTAAGCCAGGTCATGATTTCTGGAAAGAGCCATTGCTGTTGAGTTTTTTAAGTGTATTTTTGGTGCCTTGAGCACCACAAGCTGAGTGACATCTTGTTCCATTTTACTGAAAGGAAGGCAGACATCTCTACGGCCAATATCTCCAACACTTGGCAACACACACCAAAATACTGTAGCCTGATAACACCACGGGTAAGAGACATAATAAGCACCTCTGATTTGGGGGTGAGCTGTCCCTTTAAACCTGAGATTCTTTGAACCTTTTTATCAACACGTCTGATATTAGCACTTAATTCACTAATATGAAAGCAGCAGCTGCGGCCGTGTATGTAATTATAGTAAAGGACAGTATAGCTACTATCAGTAATATGATGTTTAAGCCAAGTGCTGCATGAAAGGCAGACGTATTATCCAGTGATGTTTAAGCACCTATATGATATTATGTTTTCTCAGACAGAAGCAATTGATCTCATGTTTGAGGCTGAGGGGAAGCTATAGTTAGTGGAAGCTTTCAGACTGACGTTAATGAGATATAAGTTAGTCGTGTTACTGACAATAGGAACTTATTTAATTAGCAGAAGGACTCTGAAGATCATTTCTGTCTTCTATGGAGCTCAGAACAAGTTCAACACAACATGTTTTGTTGGATCTCGCCCGTCCCTCTCACATTGATCAGCGGGTAAACGCAGACAAACATATGGATAGACAGGCTGATAAACATCCACACAAACACCCCACTTCTGCTCATTACCCTCTGGCCTCAGCAGAGGCAGCCGTGTATCTGCCGTGGACTCAATTACCTCAACCTCCTTTCCTTCCTTCCTTTTGGATGTGACATGAATAACCACATTATGATTACCTCCAGCTCTGTGATGCAGCGCAGCCCTCCCACTCAAAAGGACTTTGTGTAATTAAAATCAAGACAGCAAAAAGCTTGGGAAATAACTTTGAGTGTCAGGACGGAAGGGAGAAAATGAGAAAGATGGGAGAAGATGAAGTGAGGCAGGGTGTGAGGAGCCTCTGTTATCTGGTTTGATTACTGTGAGGGAAGACGAAGAAGAAAACTAAGATGGACAATGTGGGATGGAAAGTTAAAGATGCACTGTGCCTTTCACCTCAAAAGACTGCAAATAGCACTAAAAAGCAACTTTAATTTGGCACTTGAAAATTCTCTTTAACAAGCTTCTATTTCTATTTAAGAGATGTTTTTTCTGTCCTTTTCTGCGTAGTTTTTCCCCCAGTGCCACGTAAGTCACCACACACTTCTTTCACCTGACTAAAAGGGATTTAATGTGTCGACATCTATGTCATCTGTGCTCATGTTTCCTTTGTGGATCCCCCCACAAATGTTGTGTTTCACCCTCAATTTGATGCATCACCTGCTGTGCACAGAGTGGATTTTCTGCCTGGGGCCAAACCCAATATTGGAGCTGAATGAAGGCAAATAGTCAGAGGGCTCATTTAGTGGGATTGAGATGTTCTTCTTTGTTGCAGCTTTGTGATTTTAGGTGTGTGACCTGCCTGCATTTCACAATCAAATGTCTTTTATGATGTGAACCAGGCATTAAATGGACAAAAGAACACAATGAAGAATCCATAATTTGCTTTAAAACAAACAAATTAGTCATCGACTTTGACTGTAAGACCTAAAAATTAAATCTAGACTTCAGGTTGTTTAAAGTAATTTGCTTTTATCAGCTTTACAGAAAGAAACCCAAATCAAGAGAGATTTCAAAGACTTCAAAGCTTCATAAAGGAGGACTTTGTGAAAGCAAACGTTTCACAAAGAGAATAGAAACAGTAACATCTCAGCCTGCTGGGTTGAACAAAGACGAAACAGAGCACCTCACACAGGTGTTCTTTTATAGCCATCAGCTGGCTTTGTTAGTTCAAACTGGCCAATAGGAACAAAGATGGTGAATTAGCTCATGCCAGGGCGCAGGTGTGTGCTCTGAAAGATCTGCCCTGTGTTTGTTTGTGGAGCTCTTGTAACAATAACCAACTTGTCTATTTTTTTTAATTTTTATTTACAATTAATGGCCTGACAAATCTGCACTTTGGTGTGAAGTCTTAAAGTGTATCTGAACAGCAGTGAGTTTCAGCAGGATTCACAGATTCACCTGTGAGAACACAGAGACAAAGAGACCCACCAAACCCACACCTGACTACAAGACTACATTTACTTAATAAATTCTGATTCAATAAAACAAAATGATGCATTTTCTAACATAATTTTTTTTTCTTAAATTACAAACTTAATGTAACCTAAAAAATAAGGTATAGAAAATATTTCTACTATTAATGCCTATCATGCCTAACTATCATACAACCATGACACTCAATTTTTAACGTGTCACTAACCACCTGCAGAAAAGCCATGTACAATTTATACTTAAAACCGACATGTAAAGCATTTTAGATTGTCATATTTTCACCCAACCCAATCAGCAGAATAACAGTTGTATGTTTCTGCAGAGCATGGAAAGGTAATATTTGTACGTTTCATGTGTAGGAGATATTGGTGGACATGTTGTAATGTAATGTACAAAAACCACTTTGGTAAGGAAAGATAATATTTTGGCTGAAAATGCCCAGTTTTGTCACACCAAACTGCTAAAAGTTTCCCGACCTTTCATTAAGAAACTATTGCTTTGCTTATTCTGCTGCTTCAAACACAGCTGGAAATGTCCCAAACTCTCACTAAAACATCATTTTATCATGACAGAAACAGTTGGGAAATGTCTCAGCCTCTGGTTAAGAAACACCCGATTTGTCACTACAAACATGGCTGGAAACATTGTGACCTCTTATTAAAAATACCAGGTTTTGTCACTATGAATATGGCTGAAAATGTCCCCACTTCTTTTTTTAAAAATACCTGTTTTTGTCACATCAGACACGGCTGGAAACATCCCGACCTCTTGCTAAATATACCAGGTTCTGTCACAAACAAACATGGCTGGAAATGTCCCGATGTTACGGCTGTATGTGTTCTGTTCTGCTGTCCCGGGACCCGGGACCTCTCTCAATGAGACCCCATTTGTTACGCCCCACCCTTAAGCGGCCCTATGGGGTGAACAAAACTCCAAATCTGACTCAAAAACAATCACACAAACACCTTTAAAATGGTGTTTCCATTGGATTTATTAGGATTAAAACAAAAACAAGACACACAAAAATCCCACAGGGAGAGGCATCTGGACCAGCAGTCCCCACATCAGAGCCTCTCCCCCCTTGCTGCTGGCACAGGAGCTCTTAAATGCCTTCTCCATGCCAGGTGCACTGCACCTCGTTA
>JAPZEB010000015.1:7589518-7605872 GCA_029783705.1 Chaetodon striatus | reverse complement strand
CCTCCCTGCTCCCAACCGTTTTTGACCTTAAGAGCTCTTTTAAGGTCTAAGATGCTTTGTGAATAACTTAAATCTCTACAAGGACCCAGTCTTAACTTTAAGGGGAAATTCTAAGAAAACATCACAATTCTAAGAATGTTCTTACAATTTCGTCACTAGGAGCAACTCTTTGTACTGGGAAACTTTGTGAATACGGCCCCTGGTCTGTGTTGGAGGGAAAGAGACCTCTGCCGATAATTCTGCTCCCATAAAACCCCATGAACAATGAACACTGAAGGATTTCTAACTGGGAGAAGTTTCAGCTGGTTGCAATCTGAAATCCTCATTGTTAGATGCCATTAAATCCTACACACTGCTCCTTTGAGCATATACAAGTGTAGTTGAAATAATAAGTGTCTCGATAAAGAGCATCCCAACACTGCACCTCCCACTGCGCTGAAAGACAGCATTGAGTCATTTACACATAAATTGCAGAGGAAAGCAAGTCAAAAAGTCCTAAATGTAAACCGTCCCAGTTTCTGTTATTTGATCCAACTTTTTATTTGAAACCTGAATTTTCTCATCTTTTGCTCCCTAAAATTAAGCTTTTATTCTTACAATATATACCACCAGTATTCAATGTATAATAGTCTAAGAAGTAAGTTCACATTTTATTCTAAGCTCTTGAGTCTTAAGGGCTTTTTTCGTGGATGAACTTAAGCTAAATCTACAGAAGTACATTTCTTTTGTTCCTCCCCCATCCTCTCATAAGCAGCCATACTCTCTGCATGCACAGAAATACGAGTGTGCGTCACATGTTGCTTTGCCATCAGGGTTTACAGACAGGTTAACATTTTCACAGCTTGAGTCCGCTGTATGGACGTCATTTTTACTGTAGCACAAAGGAAACCTGTCAGCCGGCACCTGGAAATTAGAGATGAAACTGTGCCATTTAGACTAAATAGTGTTGGATGGAGAAGTTTGTAAAAGGAAACCATTTCCTGTTTCCACATCAAGCCTTCGACTGCATTTTGCATTTGATATTTAAGAGTTGACTTCCCCCTCTCTGTAGCTGAGACACAGTATCATATCTTTCATGTAAATCGACAGATATCTGTGAATTTTTTTCATGTGTACCCCGTTAGGGGAAAACTGGGTCACTTACCAAAACAAACAGCCTTCAAGTGTTGCCTGGACTCAATCACATGCGCTCATCCACCTCCTTATCGATTCCCTGGCCATCCAATCATCATAGAAATGAGTTCGATTGTGTAGGACTGGGTAATACACCAAACCACCTACTTTCTTATTCCTACCAGGAGAATAAAGCACTGACATATCCTTGAGCAGGTATCCCTGACCTTTGACCTCCCTGTGGAAGAGGGGAAGCAGAAGTCGTCTCTCCTGGCTGTCTTTTTACATGGTCTCATAGTGACCTCATGTGGCCGTACAGAGGTACTGCAGTTTGGAGCCAAAATCACCTTTCCGAGTTCGGAAATGTTCTACTTTCTGAACAAAAGACAGACGCAAGAGCAAAATACCTTAAATTCATTTACTTAAATTAAAAAATGTACATCACATTATCCTTTACAATAGACATGTCTTTTAAAAACTCAGTGGTTTTTGTTTTCTTCACTGTACATTTCAATAATTTGTATACAAATTCCTCTTTGACAAAAAAAAGGAGAAAGAAAAGAGTCATAGATGACAAATTAATTACTGGTCGTAATGACTGCAGTGTTTCCCCAGTAACACTTGGGCGCTGATTAAACTGACTCAGTCCATAAAACAGGAGTGAATCCTTCAGATTTATTCGTTTAACCTTTTAGATTCTATTCAGTCATGATCTTAAATTAAGGCCGTTTGCGGCCTTGAGACGATTCATTTGTCTCTGGTACAGTCGGTGCTGTGTTCACTGCCTGGATGTTAAAACTGCTTTTGGAAAACCCTTAATTAACAGTTACACAGTAAGAGGAACTTATGTATTTAATACAACAGCGAGGACACCAACTTCAACGCAGGAGAACCTTGAGAGGACAACACCACTGTTTTTGACACGGGCCCTGACACTTCAACAGCAGCTGAATCCTCAACCTGCTCTGGATTATTTGCCAGGAGCCAGGTACACAGTATGGCAGTCATTATGTGCAGCTTACTGCTCATTCATTTAAAGGAGTATTTCAACATTTTGGGAACTAATTGTTAGCTTCCTAGAGGTGTAACATTCATGTACGGACCAAGCTTTAACACAGCATCTTCTAACTTAACTCAGTCATCCCTGTAACGGACTGAATCAGGAGCTTTTCTCAGCAGTGTATCATGTGGTTCAATCTACATGTAGAGATAAGGAGGGTAATAATACAGTTTAATATTGTTCTCTATTGAATATTTTAATTTACAGTGGCCTTTAACAAACATTTTTCATAGACCATTTTAGGTTAAACGCTAGAAGGTATGGACATTTTTAGACGTGATTACTGCTGAGAAGATGGTAAATATGGAATATATGAAATATGTGTATGCTCCCAAAGTAATCAATTTAGATTTATGGCTTCAATTTCTAATCGCAAGTGCTGTAGTCAAGACTTGTGATGTATGCAAAGTGCATTGAAATTGATGCAGTCTCTTATTTAGCTCACATAAAAAGTGAACAGACTACAAAGGGAGTAGAAATCCAAACTGAATTGCAGAGATTTGAATCTGCAAAGTGATTCATAATTTCCACTGCTATATTAAACATCTACAGCCAACAGGAGAAAGACAGGAAACAGTTTGTCAGGCTCTTTCCAAAGGTTAGCTAAGCTCAAGTAAACTAAGCTGACTGACTGTTGGCATTAGCTTGATATAGAGAGGCTGAGTCTGTCCTCTTCCTGTAGACTAACATGGGACCTTATTTCGGGGAAAATATGCGCAGTAGTCGCAGAGACGAGACCAATAATATTTTGATCTTGCTTGAATTGTGTCTTGAAAACACATATGATGTTTGTCAAGTTGAAAGATAATTCTGCAAGGCAAGAAAGTCACAGCTGAGTGCTGAGTAGCTCACCTTGTACAACAGGCACCACATATACAAAGGCTACGTCCTTTGTAGGTTCGAATCCGACCTACAGCCCTGTGCTGCATGTCATCCTCTCTCACGCTACCACTGTCCTGACAAAGAAAGCCCAAAAAATAGTCACAGTTTGCCATAAAACAGCTGAAGTATACGACTGTGAAAATACGCAATTTGAATGACTTCACAAGTCACATAAATGACATCTTAGCTTTCCCTACTTGCTAAAGCTATAATGCCTGTGTTTCATACCAGGCTATCTTGACTGGTAAATGAGTCTTGCTCATTCTTTTGCTTTCCAGCTGACAGAAACACCAGGAGGGGCTGAATAAAACACATCAGTAGATAGAGCATAGCTACGTTAGCTCACTAACTAGCTGGTGTTGGTGACGTATATCTTGCGAGACAAGTGATGTAGTTCACTGAACGGATTCACACCAAACTCAACTGCAACTTTCTTGACTTGTGAAGTTATGCTGTAAATTGACAAACATCATATTTAAGTCATGGCACAATTTAAGCAGGTTATAGAAATTATTTGTCTCTTACAACTGACTACCATTTTCCAAAATAGGGTCAACTGGGGGACAAACGTCTCATCCAATCTCCCAAAATGTCGCACTATTCCTTTAACATCTGCTCCAAAGTGCCTTACAGTAATGAGTGCACATACTTTTTTTTCCTTCAACACAATGTGAATCAATCTCTACCTTTCTCCAAAAGGTGCGTTAAGTCACAAACTACATGTCAAAAACACTGATGTTGCCACTCCAGTCCAGCATGACCATCTCTGCTCTGTATGAAGCCTGTTTACTGCAACTTACACGACACTGTAACCAAGTACTGCGATGTTGGATATGACCATTTACATGCTGAATGAGGTTTAAAATACTCTTGCTGTCGCCATGATTTGAGGTTCCTATTGGTTAAAGGTGAGCAGAAATAGTCATGTGAGTGTTGCAGAGCCAATGAGAGCTGAGACATTAATTTAAGAACAGCAGTCCAGTCTTCATAACTCCACAATTAAAGGAATTCAAACTGGGTTAAGAGGAAAAAACAAACAAACAGAAAAACAAAGTAATTTGTACAACCTTCTGTAAACATGAGCGTAGGCAGAATATGGCAGACAGAAAATTAAAGATTTGGCAAAAGAAAACAAATTTTTTTAGAATGTGATACATTCTGTGCTTTATCTGAGCGCAGCCTTGTTAGAGAGCTGTTCATCAGAGATAACAGATTACAAAAGGCTTCAGGTAAAAGCTTTAAGGACTACAACGAGCCATCCGATCACACAGTGAGACAGCGTCAGTTACTGATTTCACCTGCTCTAATATCCCACAGGTTTCCCTCCGTCATGGATCTAATTCATTCCTAAACAAAAATAGAAAATCCATGTCTGGGAAGGCAGCCTGAAAACAACAGGCCAAATCATACCAATGGATGTCAAAGAAAAATATCCATTCTTAATTAGTTTAACTAATAATAATAATAATAATGTGGTTCTTTGAGCTGGTCCGTTGCGTCTCTGGCAACTTCATATCCAGCACAGTTGATTCTAATTGATGATAAGAGGACTTGTATAGACTCTAAGAGAAACCTTGACATGTGAGGGGCAGTTCTGAGGTGCAGCCAACAGAAACAATCCTGTTTTCTTTGAGGAACGTCGACTCAAACCTGATTTAAGATTCTCAAACAAGTAGGAAGTGTCCAGCGAATGAAAATGTCAAAAAAAAAAAAGAAACATATAAATGTCAAGGTCTCCCTTTTAACAGTGTTCTGTAAGATTTACACATTAAAACTAAAGCTTGTGCTGCTGAGCGTACAGTAAATAGGAGTGTGGAACAGCTACTCTGTCTCTCGTACTAAAAATCCGAAGAGAAATCGTGACCTTCAGTCCCGTATCCTGTCTCCGTTCCTCTCACGAAAACACGGTGAAGTGTCTGATGTAGTTTGGCATCATAATTTCTACATATCGAACCATTCTGCAAGAGTAAAGACCGGCTTTAGTCTTGTGAACGGCATCTTTAAAATAAAGTGACGTCGAAGTATTCTCTTCAGTCTAGACCTTTTATCCATATACATCATATACTACGGTTTACAAAAGCTCACACTAAGATGATCTGGAACAAGTGGAGGAGCAGCCAGATATCGATCTTGACTCACTGTGGCGTTACAGAGGAGTGAAAACATAAGCAACGAAATAAGTTATTAGGCATGTCTTCGTAGTTTATAGTCCTGGTTTTCCAATTTAAAAAAACTGACTCATTTAAAGACATAAATCCAGCATTTATATTTCTTAGATGTAGCCTAAAACAGCCTGACCATCTGTGAGGTCACCCAATCAGATGGAGTGTTTAACGGATATTTCTGCACTGGTTTTGGACGATCAGGTTTGTATTTATAATTCAAATGTGCGCAGGGCCTTTGTGGAAAGAAATCTGCCAGTGACTTTCATTTCAAGTCAAAGTACCTCCTTTTTCAAAGGTTTAAAAGTCGTTTGGCTCGCTGTGACAGACATTAGAGTTGAGGCGATGGAAGGCTTTGCCGGTCTGGTCTGGTGTTTTAGCTGGTTTGATTTTATGCAAACCAGCATTTGTCATTATGACACTTTTTTCAGCAACATGTGCCAATGATGTCACTGAGCTAAATCCAATAGCAACAAGCAATATGACAACATGATTTAAACATAATATTAACGGAGTGACAAATGTCTGCAATTTACTATCAAGCTGAGCACGGCAACATGACGGAGCGGTGGCGCAAGCTGTTGTTTGTTTACTAAGTTCCTGTGTTTTTTGGGGTGACGAGAAAAGACATGGCTGAGTTCGTCTCTCAAAAAAACTAAAACTGCACCAGTATGGCAACATTCTGGATTTGAGGCTGACGAAAGACGTTTTGGGCTTAACTGAGTCAGACGCCCTGTTTTTGTTTATTTCTGTACTCACTTTGAAAGCGCTGCGATGAAGGAGGAAGATTCAGTTAGTTAAACAGAGAGATCATCTTTACAATACCTCATTTCGCTACAGAACCTAAATAGGGTGACAGCTGGTTGGAGGGAGATCTCCCAAGAGCTGAGAGCTTCAGGTAAATGACCATCGCTAATAACAACCTACTTGCTGTTGGCTTTACTTTATGTCATTTCCAGTTAATATCACGATTTAAAATGTGTTATTTCTGTTTATAAAGCACTGTTACAAATGAAGGAAGATAGCGAATAGGCCATTCATCCATCTTTTGAGTGGTAACATCTCCAGTCTGATCTTGAGTACACAGCTACATGACTCAACAGAAGTCCATATTTAATGGATTCAGTGTGGACAGAGCTCCACTGTTACGCAACTTGACATGGTAGTCGAACGCTTGTTTGCTGTTGGGACGCAGTGTCATGATGTGCCACTGCTGAGTCAAGTGCAACTAAATCTAGGGGTAAAATTCGGTACACCGGTCTGGTCCAGTGTTTGGCTTAATATCAAACCGGTTAATATCAACCCTAGCAGACATCAATCTACTTTTAATACAATGCGCTACGACCACATATGTGCCGCACTGAGACTAGTGGGATGTGACCTCATGACAGAAAAATACCTTAGCACATAAGTGTAGCTTTGAGACTGTTTTGCCAACACTGACCAGGGATTCCAGCTGAACTACTAAGCATTCAAAGTCTATTCATCGCAACGTAAATGCCAGAAAATCCAGTTAACGCTCTAATAAAGTGCAAGGGGAATACCGTCGATGGAAGAAAGGAAAATCTCTCTATATATGTACAGATTGTGCCTTTAAAAGAGAAGCTCGGACATGGGAGGCTATGGTCTCCGCTGTGTCGTAGCTCTGAATGGCAGTCAGTGTTTGAACCATCTAACAGCGCTTGTGCTCTCGTCTTGGACGCAATCAGCAGCTCGAGGACCACCAGTTACTCATCCTGAAGGCTGTTTGTTACAAAGAGACATTTTTCAAAAGAAAGGCATTTCTGAAAAACAAAAAGAAGAAAAAAAAAAAAGAGAAATCACTGCACATTTTTACAGACGCACACTTACAAACACCGAAGCAGATGCTGAACGTCTGTTAGATCGACAAAGAAAACTAAAAACATACCATCGCTGCTGAAATGTGTCTAGAAAGGAGGAAAATTCCAGAAATTAGACATCAGCAATGTAAACTAACAGAAAGGCTCTGTGTCAGTCAAATGGTGATCTGACGTTTTCACAGCTAATACACATTTAAAAAACCTGACCACTCACACATGTACACATAGAATTTTGTTGGGCTATGCCACCAGGCACCGATCAGCCAGTTAGATCTAAATATTTCAACATCAATGGTTGTTTTTGCACTGATTTATAAAGCTAAAATTCACATATTTGTTCCTACAGACGTCTGGCAGTTTAAAAGAACCTCTTATTTGTCTTCTAGTTGTTCTATGATATTCATTTGTAGCCAGGTCGAGCACTTCAAATCTTCCTACCACAGTAGAAGTCACTCCACTGACTCACTAATAAAGAGAAAAATAGAGCCACTTGACGCAATTTAAGACCATAATTCCTGCCCACACACCCACTCACACATGCAAACAGAAACAAGTAAGTCAGGAAGCCAGTCAGCCAGTCAGTTGGTCAGTCAGGTGGGAGAGGAGAACCAGCCCCCTCGCCGCCTTCTGCTGATTGATAAAAACCACACCGATCCTCACTCCTCCCCACAACCAGTTAGCGGATTTTGTTCATTATCCAACACCCACAAAAAGTGTGTGATGTAACTAAATCACAGCTACACAGACATGTAGCTGACACACCCACACGTCCCCCCTCCGACGTGGCCTAGATAGGAGATCCACCAATCAAAGCTGGCCGATGACAATCGCTGAGGAAGCTGACGCCCATCGCAAGAGGAGGAGGCTCACGCAGAGCGGAGGAGTGTGGAGCTGTTTTTAAATCATCTTCCAGTCCAGTTGAATCTCAGGAGGCTCTCTGCCCCAGACTTAAACCCCAGTTTGGAGATCTGTTGCTGGGACACAGGCTGTCTAGAGCTCTGCGCTGGCAGGTGGTTTGGTGGTGGTCATGATCTTCATGTACTGGGTGAAGATGGCCTCGAAAGCCTCGTCTCTGTGGATCATGGCACCAAACACCAATGGCTGGAGGGAAAAGAAATACTTGGTTACCACATGTTATCGCTGCACTACTTTGCAACATGTTACAATAAAGTCTGCCTGGGTGATAAATCGAATATTATCTTCAAATACAATTTTGACCTACAATGATAATAAAGACAAGTGAATCACGATAAAACGTGTCGCATTCCACATTACAATGATACTCTTATATTGTCTTGTGCAGGGCTCTAACTTGAGCGCGTCCCGCACATTTTCGAACGACTGTGGAATGAAAAGGTAGGCAGGAAATAATCTCTAAAGAAGTTATCAATGTAGGATTGTGAGAGTAGACTCAGTCGTGACATGAACCGTGACTGTGACATCTGGATAGTGAACCTGTCGCTGCTGTCAGGCAGGTGTAGCCTAATGGAGTCTTGACGCTATGGTGGGATTTTTGCCTTCTGGTGTCACCAGCGGTCTAGCCGGCAAGACAGAAGAGTCAAAGATGGGGACGAGCTCCGACAATGCTCTGTATCATGTCAGACAGGTGGCCTTCTCATCTGTGCGCCCACAGTGTTTACAAATGTTCATAAAATTGGTGACACAAAGTTTACAGATATTAAAATGTAAAAAATGGCCAATTTATGAAATGAATGCATGTGATATGAATAAATCCATGAATATGTACATGTAACAAATGTTCTTAAAAAACATGAGCTAAATTTTAATTTAGCCATTTCCATAGTATTTCATTTATGCTACACATCACTTTTAATTATGGAAATAATGTTGTTGCAGTTTTCAGTTTTCAGCTTCATTTCATAGCTGGGATGACCAGCATTTACTTCAGGGTGGTTTAAATTGTATTTTACAATGGTTTGCAACGGAGGTGAAAAGAGTTAAGTCAGAGCCCTGGTCTTGTGTCCTTAAATCCAGCACACGCATTTCCTTTACAGTGGTGTGCTTTTGCCCCTCGCTAAAGCCACAGCTGACCTTCAACCAGGCTGAGGCATGTTTAGTTCACCTCCAGTCTGTTTTTCAGTTGAATTATATCTAAATGTTGGATGTTTCAAAAGGCAATGAGTAACTGCGTTAAGTAATCATGATCTCAATATTGACCAAAATAATCATGATTAGGATTTTTCTATGTTTGAGCGGCCCTACAATAAAGCACCAGTAAGTCTTAATTCCAAAGGAATAAGGCTATGATAGTAAACGGTATCTTATATCCCTGAGAAATACACCAGAGAACATTCAATTTCAAATCATATGATCAGTAGTGATGAAATGTCACAAAGAAGGGATTAATCAGAACTTCAGAAACATATTTTCTCAGCCACACATGAAGACGAGGAATTTTTTAATTCACAGATATAACTGCTCAGATAGGCAAACCAAGGTCCTCAAAATGTTTTAAGTGTTCTGTTTGTGGCTGCTAATACGCAACATTGCCAATCCCAGCCTAAAGCTATTTGAAGTTTGATCTAAAATAATCTAAAGTGCTATATCATAGGCAACTGGACTTGCCTGAGTTTCTGGAAGACATTTCACCTCTCATCCAAGAGGCTTCTTCAGTTCTTCAGCTCTTGGATGAGAGGTGAAATGTCTTCCAGAAACTTAAGCGGGTACAGTTGCCTATGATATAGCACTTAAGATTACTGTGACCTGGATGACTGAGAATCTTCACCAACATATAAAATGATACAAAAAAGACAACATCACATATTTTATCCTATCTTATAAATCTAGCCACTGCCTGTGGATGTTTCTAATACTGAATCCAGTGGTAGAAATAATAAACATTTATTGCAAGTCAGCAATATTTTAAACTAGAATGATGAAGTAAATAATGAACAAACTTTAATCACAAATGAATAAAAAATGCCCATGGGCCAGAGGAGCAGTTGATTATAGACTTATTAGGCTGTTCACAAAGAACAAAAGATAATATTAAAGTCCCACTGCATTCAAAAATGGGTTTTGCTTATTGTAATTTGGTTGCCTGTGTGCAGAATGATGTAGGTGCTGAGAACTTTACTGAAGTAGAGGGAGTGAAACTGGAACTGAACATTTACATATTGATAGATTCTGGATTTTCCAATGAGGGAGAAAGCTTAGATGCAAGATTAAGAATATTTAACAAGTCATATCAGACACAAATAACTGTTGAAAGCAGAGTAGTTACATCTTAAAGCATGTCCAGAGGGGATACTTAAGCTTAAGGAGAAGTAGGAGAGATCTGAAATGTTGACATATGAGCAATTTTTTCTAGCTGACATAAAAAAAAAATATATATATTCTGACGACAGAGAATCTATTTAAAACTAAAACCCCCATGTGAATTTAAAGGAAAGAAGGTCAGTGCATACTGTACCTTCTGAGTGGAAGGAGTAGCTATAGAGATGCCCATCCCACTTCCTGGTAGGACTGAAAGCACTTTGTACTGCAGAGTTCACAAAAACAATCAGGTTATTATTGGTTTCAGTAGCGAAAAACTGCACAATAAAAATATCACCAGGTATATAACTATCATTTGTATTTACTGTATGATGTATGGAATTTTTTTTTTTTGTCCTGCTTATTTTTTTAGTGATTACCTTCTGTATGTCAGTGATGTCCACCAGCTTAATAACTTTGTTCTTCTTGGAGGAGCTGGATCTGGAGCTGGAGCTCTCAAAGCACAGGTAACTGACAGAGAGAGAGGGAGAGACAGAACATCGCTTGCTGAGAGGGGTCTCGAGGAAAAACAAGCAGGCAAGCAAAACAGACGACACAGCGAATGGACTTCCTGTCAGTTACATATCCAGAGAGGTGAAGAGATTTACAGATCAGAGGTATTCTCAGGAGGAGGGCTGTCCTACTTGATCCACTGTTGACTGACTGACACAGAGAGAGGGAGGAGATGTGTTGTAGCTCTTAGTTAAGAGCTTTTTCAGGTACTTAATACCACAAACACACTGGTCTTAAGTGTTCCTGCTCCTCCTCTCTGCTCCACCTTTGAGAGTGACTCGTTTTTTCTCTCACGCGGTCACAGATTTGATGATAAAAGATAAATCCTGTCCGCACTTACTTCTCTGTGACGTAGAGCACTCCGTTCCTGATGTAGTCTGTGGGCATCTTCCTGTCTCTGTTTATTAGGCAGCACCTCCATCCGTTCTCACACACTGAAAACATACAAAGCAGAGAAGTGAGAAGATTTATGCAGTGATAAGTGATTAAAAAATTCTTGAGAAAACTAAACGTGTACAGCCTGGTTTTAAACCACCGTGAGAAAATCAACCTCAAGATTTTTAGCTTCTTGTCAGCTGGTTCATGATTTCAGCTCGGATGGCACCTTTGATTCAACACTTCTTGGTCTCTTGTAGCCAGACCTATCTCCACAGCACTGTGTCAGTGCTAGAAAAAGGTCTGGAATCATCAATTATCTTTCTGCTATGAGGGAAAAAAGGCTCTGGCTTGTTTGTATTTTTATAAACTAATCACAATCATATTGGGCGGCACTAGGCCCAGACAGAAAAGTGGCAGTGGAGGCAAGCAATGTTATTTAAATGGCCCCGGGAAAAGAAAACGCCATTAACAAACACTAACACCATATGCCAACTGTGTGATTCAACTTTAACTGATAAACACAATTTGATAGTCTGTGCCCTGAAGGTGAAGCCTGACTATCCTTTAGCTCTAGAGAAACTCACTCAATCTGTTTAGCAGAACATTATTATGACGATATCACAGAAGCTTGTGTGAAGTGGAGTGTCAGTGTCACTGGCGCATGCTGCTGCCTGGGTAAAAAGATGTGGTAAATCAACTCCAACTGGCTGGAAAATGGATGAACACCCAGTATGAGAGTCCTGTCAGATGGAGTCTGGGCTTTTCCGAGGTGTGTTCACAAGTTGTTTTGAATTCGTTGTAGATATTTACAACCATTCACCAACCAACAAAGCAGGCATGCCTTATTGCCCAATCCAGATCTTCATGAAAACATTTTCATTTTACATTTTAGCAAAGGAGATTTTGAAAATGGGAACACAATGGCAGTGGTAGGGAGGGAGGATGCTGGCCTAAACAGCCGGCTAGTGGCAGGTTTATAGCCACAGTCTACATCCAATGAGTCACACTGAGAGTTTCTAATTTTTTGTGTAACTATACAAATGAAGTTAATTGTGCACAATACAATGTAGATATTTAGTATATCAAAATGAAAACAGTTACAAGATGAGTTTTTCTCATGCTGCAGTAAGTCCCCTCACCCGCCAGAGGGCGCTCTGACTCCTGCAGGTTGAAGACCTCATGAAAGGCTCCCTTCTTGGTGCTGTGGGAGCGACCTGTCTCCTCCTCCCTGCTCACCCCACATGGGACAGTGGCGAGGCTGCTTCGAGAAACCACCGGCTGAACCTGGAAAGAGACAGCGGAGGAGGAGGAGGAGGAGGAGGAGGAGGAAGAAAAAAGGATGACAGGACAACGGAAGTAAAAGAAAAATTGCCATGAAGGAGACGAAAAGGGTATAGAGGGGTAGGAGAAAGACAGATGGGAGAGAGGGAATGAATGTGATGATGAGGAAAAGCAGGAAGGGCAAAGATAAATATTTAAAACCATATATCTCAACACATTTTGTGGCCCCATCCAATAGGACTATGTGTTTCCCGAGCTGAACAGAGAAAAGTGCCCAAAATTGAAACAGCTCAACTTCCAGTATTTCATTTCTCTGCATGTGCACTTTGCAGCAGGCTCAGGTGTGACGTGCAAAGCAGAGAGTGAGGCCATCATTCACTCATCATACATGGCACCAGTTTATAAGCACAAAATACTTGTTAGTATGTGGAAAAAAAGCACCCTGATTTACATGTTCAGGGCAGAGGGATCCTTCTTTACTGTTCAGTCCTCTCTACACAAGAGTTTCTGTTTCATTCACTGTGTTGAAAACAATCAACTAACATTTAAAAACATCAACAGCAATCACATTTTAGGGTTAATCACTAAGTGTAATGGAGTAAGGGAAGGATTTAATGAGCTAATGTGAAATTAAAGTGGTCAAGGGGCTACTCTATGTGCATATTAACTATTCAGTAAACACTGCTACCTCTCACACAGCATCTATGTCAATGGATCAAAAATGTCAACAATCTGAGAATTTGTGATTTAATACGTTTTCGAATTGATGAAATAATTCAGTCTAATGAAAAAAATAGAACAAAAATTAGGTATTATGACATTTTGATCCATTCTGTCCACAAACACTGACGGCCAGTCCCGAGGTGTGTCACACATCTCGCACACACACAGGCTTTGAGGTGAGTTTGCGGCACACCCGGGCGCAGCAGA
Source organism: Chaetodon striatus (assembly GCA_029783705.1). NCBI lineage: Eukaryota > Metazoa > Chordata > Actinopteri > Chaetodontiformes > Chaetodontidae > Chaetodon > Chaetodon striatus. The sequence goes on along the minus strand of JAPZEB010000015.1, from coordinate 7,592,436 downwards.
GGAACCAAAGGGAGACACACCAGAGTCCCTACCTTCTCAGTGCCAGAGAGCTGAGAGAGAGAAACGACAGAGGACACCTGTGACTGACGCCACAGCAAAAGGCACACACACACACATGCTCATATACTCTATCCTACGTGTCAGGGACGCGCACAGGCGTGAGTGGCTGGGTTGTAATGGATTATTGACAGGAGTGATGGTATTTTGAGACTTTATTGATGTCTCTCCTCTCTTTGCCCCAGCACAGCAGGGGGTCAGTGGTGGGAGGTAGACTGACACGCATTGCCAACATGAAAGGTTCAACCTGACCTACAGCTGAAGGACCGTCTCTAACTGTCTCTTACTAATAATGTTTTCTGCTCTTTACGGAAATGCCATGTTATTTGAAGATGTTACACCTCACTTTCTACTTTGTGTTTTAACAGATATTGATGACATAACTGCAAAGCCTCTTTAGGTGTAAACATTCTCTACTTTTGCTTTATCCTAACAGGGACAGCTTAAACAAAGAATGAAGGTAGTTGAAATGATACTCGTGCATTTCAAACATATTTTATCTGAAACAGGATTCAGACTAGGGCTAAACGACATGGGAAAATAATCTAATTGAGTTTTAAGTTCCATATATTCTGTATTTTTCACTATACACAAGCAATAAATGATTTTTATTATAACCAACACAACACTGGACACAGTCATCATACAAACTGCTCTTTCATGTCGGCCAGTTCTACGTGTTAGGATGAAATGAGATTAATTGGTGCATGAATTGATAGGTATAACATATCTTTATTTCGCTAATGACCTGTAACCTATAACTTCAAGCAGGGCTGAGCGATATGAACAAAAATTTATATCTCGGTATGTACAGGCTGGCTGGTGATACACGATATATATCTCGGTATTTTCTACGAAATGGGCCACATGTTCTCAGTTGCAAGTCAAAGCCACATCCAAGATGTCACAAGCAGTTTTATAAAAACAGACTGTATAAATAAAATAATAAAATAAAATGCAAAGACAAGGAATTTATTCCCGTTTGAAAATATGTAGCTGCACAACAGTTACACCTCCAAAACACGAGTCAGCGACAGGGTTTCTGTGAAGTGCTGTAAAGTTTAGTTTATTCAAAACACACCTAAAACACACATTAAACGTGGCTTAACAGCGACAATTTCAAACTCAAGTACACCAGTCGGCTTCATTATAACTCGCTGCATTCACAGACAAAGCACGTGTCTTTTGCTGGACACATTTTCCTCACAAATACAACATGCTAATATTTTTAGCACAAGCCTATGGCATTTTACATTGTATAAATTAGCCTAGCGGCTAGCAGACGTTTCCTCTACTTGTATGAAGCCAGGGACAACAGTAACATTTAACAAAGATAACGTTACAAAATTCGGCTTACAAAAATTCTAAGCAGAAACAATTTTTTTTTTTACCAGGAGCTGAATTATCTGCAGACGTCCCCTCCTCTCCAAAACAAACAAACCCGGTGATTTTAACTGGTCAAAAACACAAAATAAGCAGTTTCACATTATCAGCACTCTGGGCTGCTGGAGAAATATTGTAGTGCAACACGGCAACTCTGGGAAAGGACCAGGCCCCTATGGAGTGCGCCAGTAATTATGTAATTTCCAGGGTCTGTCGCATGATGCCATTGGACCCAAAAAGACTTTCTCCCAGACTTACACTGAGGAGAAGACGTCTATTAATCAGTGGATTTATTTTTTTGGGCTTCACCACGCCCCCAAATGACTTGTTTCCCTATCAGGATTTGATCTCTTCGGTTCAAAGACATTTAGAAAGTCTATAAGAGCCACAAGAGTAAATCATTTTATCCCCATTTAAGTCCATTAAGTTAACGTAGCACTAAACCGAAGTAGCCATCTTGGCCAGCTCTGAAGTCTCATCTGGATAATTTCCTACTGTGGAAACAGAGTTTTTTTTTTGCTTCATGCACCACTGAGCAGCCTTTATAAGAATGATCAGGGTCCCACCCTCAATGCTGTGTCCAGATCTCTTAATACATCCATGAAGAACACCCACTCCCTATGTAGATATACATACCACATACTTATTCTTATCCTGCTCCTTATTCTAGTTATTCTAAGGTAATGAAAACACAATTATTCTTATTTTCAGGTGATTATATATCCCCCTAACCCCTCCCCACTGGACCTTTAATGCAGGGATTATTAGTTTGAAATGCACTAAGTGGCTCCCACTTTGAGCTCCAGTTCCACCTTTCTCTGCTCCATTCACACCTAATTGTTGGGATCAGGTGTGTTCAGCTAATTGCTGCTCAGGTGCAGGCAGAGTAGTGAGAGATGGAAAGAGGAGGAAGAGGAAGAGGGGATGTTAAAATCTGAAGAAGTGTTGGGGCCCTCCAAGACCAGTGGCTGGAACCACTGGTAGGCTACAGTTGCTTTTAGTGTGTAATATACTAAAACATGTTCACTGTGTAATACTCGAGAGTGAATACACTGTTAAAGGGATAGCTCCACTTTTTTAAGTGGGGTTGTACGTGGTACTTATCCATAGACAGTGTATTATATATTGTAGCTGTCAGTCAGCACGCCCCCAGTTTGGAGAAGCAGACAGGAATACCACCATTGAAGCTAAGCAATGTACTGCTATGGAGGGGGTCAGCAACAAACTGTATTTTAGCCACCTACATAAAGGCCCACCTAAAATATTGATAACTTTAAGCCCCTTCTGGCAGGGAAGCTGAGAATGGCTCCAGTTCCCCACCTACTGTATGCTCTTGTCAAACCCACCAGACTCCATTGGGAAAAATGGTAATTTTAGCTCATTGCACACAGGAGCTGCTGGTGTACCACTGCATTGATCATTTAGTTTGTTTGTGTTATTGTGTGACTTTGGTGAACCAGAACTAACCCTTTCAAATG
>JAPZEB010000015.1:7545803-7556762 GCA_029783705.1 Chaetodon striatus | reverse complement strand
CACACACACACACACGCGCGCGCGCACACGCTGCAGCAGCTTCTCCCTGACAGCAACCAGCATGGTTTGTGTGTGCCTGCGTAGACACACTGCAATGTCTTCAGCTGATATGCTCTCTGCAAAGACCGCGAGAGAGAGGAAGAGAGAGATAGCACAAAACTGACATTGACCTGAAAAAATGTGCTTTGGGAGCGAGCCAGAGCCTAACAAGATAAGCGGGTGGGGAGACATAGAGACAGAGATGGAGAGAGTGTCCCTGAATAACGAAGCGCTTCAAAGAAAACAAATAAAAGCCTCCTCTAGAAGTGTGTCATGGAGGGGAGAAAGGATGTTGACTGAAAGAGAGAAGCAGAAAGAGAAGGAGGGTGTGAGAATTAAATGGAGACAGGAGGATAAAAGGAGAGGAGGAAGGCGAAAGAGGCAGAAAGACAAAGACGTGAAGGACATGGAGGAGATGAAAAGAGCAGACGGCGGGAGTGGAAAGAAGTTTTGCTGCATTACGAGCACTCGGCTGCATTGCTTTTTGATTTGGATTTTGTCAGCTTCGTTTCTTCAAAATGCAAATTCAAATGATTTGGTGCGAGGACGGTATATAATGTAAGCAAACCTTCCTGTTGTTTGATGCGGTTGTCAAATCTCAGTCAGTACCTCCTGGTTATCAAAAGTAGGTCAAGCCCTGACGTCACCCTGGACGATTATCGGCTGATTAATTATAGTGTTCCCCCTCTCCCTCTTTCATGTCTGTGGCTGATGTGAGTGTAGGAATCTCACTGCGTCCTGCTGTAAAACCACATCGTCTTTTCAGTTTCTTCGTGTTTTAAACACTTGATTACTGAGTGCTGTTAAAGCATCAAAGTTGTGATATCCATAGCTGCTGCACTTTGCTTACACCCACTCTCAGCCTTTCCATCATGCAGCTGTGAGTTCTGTTTAAGGTGGACATAAGGTCGCTGAGCACAACTTACTCTAACTGCAAAACTAATCTTTGATGTCTGGTGTAGAACAGAGGTGAACACATGTTGCCAACACACATTTTCTGCATTATATTATGAATTTAAATTGCAAGCAAGCCACAATCCCCAACTCTGGTTTTCTGTAGTCTCGACGCTGTTGAGTAAGTCTTGCCTGTTTCTTGCCATTTTCAGTATGCCAGCAGAGCCCCTCCCTTGCATCTGTTATCCGGTTAACAGTATTGCTTTCGTAATACTTCTCACTAAGCAAAGAGTACTCCTGACCTGGAAAACTACTCCACCCCTCCACCACATTTAGAGCAGATAACGTTTGGCTTAGAGGGTCTTGTTGGCACTTTCTAAAAAAGTAGAGACCCTTTGTCTCCTAATTTAATGGCTCATCTGGTCCGCCTCCTGACTGACTGCTAGAGCTACAACTAATGAATATTTTCATTATTGATCAATCTGTCTTTTAATTTTTCGATTAATCAATTCATTGTTTGGTCAATAAAATATCAGAAAAGATGAAAAATGTCGATGTGTTTCCTAAAGCCCAAAACGTCCTCAAATGTCTTGTTTTGTCCACAACCCAAAGATAATTCAATGTACTATCATAGAGTAGTAGAGAGACAAGAAAATATTCATATTTAAGAAACTGGAATTGGAGAATTTTGACTTTACTCAAACCTATTCACTGATTATCAAATGAGTTGGTAATTAATATACAAATTGATAACTTATCAATTAATCACTTATGTTTCTACACAATATTATCAGCAGCAGGCCCCTGATCAATAAACTCATTAACCTTAAAGGCCAAATATTAACAAGTTGAAGCAGTGGGAGGGCAGCACAGAAGATCTATACAATCAGCACAGTTTTAAGGTGGACACCCAAGATCAGTGTCAAAATCCGGCATCTGACCAAAGGTCTCCCCTTCTGTTCCTGAGTTATGACGTTGAAGAATGGCAAGAAAATCTTTTTAGTACACAACATTATGATGTCACCGTGAAGTATCCTAATACACATTTGTGTGAAGTTTTTTTTAAAACTTCCACAAGAATTCTTGAGATACGGCTAAAAAGGATTTGTGAGGTCACAGTGACCTTGACCTTCAACCTTCAACCACCAAATTCTAATTCTTCAGTCCAAGTGGATGTTTGTTCCAAATTTAAACATTTTCTTCAGGTCTTCTTGAGATATCACGTTCACAAGAGTGCGATGGATGTAAGGTCACACTGACCTTGACCACCAAAATCTGATCAGTTCATTGTTAAGTCCAAGTGAACATTTGTGCCAAATTTAAAAAAAAAAAAAAATCCCTTAAGGTCCTCTTGAGATATTGTGTTTGCAAGAATGAGACAGACAAGGTCACAGGGACTTTTACCTTCAACCTATGACCACACAAATCTCATCTGTTCATTGTTGAAGTCCAAGGGGACGTTTGTGCCAAATTTGAAGAGCTTACCTTGAGGAGTTCTTGGGATATCATGTTTACGAAAATGGGAAGGACGGACTGACTACCTGAAAACATTATGCCCCCAGCTACGGTTATCACCAGCACAGAGGCATAAAAAAGATGCATAATTGTGTGTAACAGACCGTGACATTTCACTTAAGTACATCTGACTCTAACAACATTTTACATTAACAAAAATGTCATTAGAAAAGTCCTGAAATGTTCCACCAGGCTGTATGCGCTCATTCTTGCTTTTCAATTCTAGTTTGATTTAGTTTTGTTAAAAAGCTTTCATTGTGTCTCCTCTCTTTTCTGCTTCTTTCCAGTAAGCTCTTTCCAGCGAGCATTGCCTCTGTTTGGAGACAGTGAAGATCTCAATGCTGTCTGCCACTTCTTTCTTTGCCTCTTGTTTAGAGACTTGTGCTGACTGATCTCCTTATCCTCCCGCTCACGCTCTTCAGTCATCTGTTGTACTTCTCATCTGATCCTTTTTTCTCCTCATGCCATTCCTGTTCTCTGTGTTCAGCCTCTAGGACACTGTCCATGGGTTGCCTCAGTAAAGAACTGACACAAAAATGTCTGGTTCATCCTCGAGAACAGCTCTGGGGATCTCACACACTTTTTAAATACTCTTTCTTCCATGTTGTGCTTTTTAAGCCTGCTACCTCCTCATGGGGCTAAATGTGTCTCACAGTAGGAAGGGAAATACAGAAGGTGTGATTTCAAGGCCCTGATCTGCTCATGAACACATGTATCACAAGAGACCCTCTCCATATTTGGCAGATAGTCAGTCCAGCAGGCTGGTGGTAGTTTGTAATCAGCCATGTCCAATAATTAACAATTTACAAAGATATCTACTCTGTCACAGAAAGTGTTATTGCACAATGGACACTGACAGACCACATGGGTTTGCCACTACTGGTTACTGGTTGCACGTTTTGTAAAACGTGTGGGTATAAAGACAATAAAACGTAAAAAAGATGCAACATCACTATGCTGTCATCAGTAAAATTGAGAGTAAGAATGTATGATATGTATCAGGCTAAAAAATTATCATCCAATAATGGAAAATGTATATTATTATGCATTATTGCAATGATGAAATTATAGCCAATTAATGATGCTAATCATACAAAGCCAAGTTGCTTTCATTGACTTAATAAGGGCAGCATCAACACACCCTGGCACAGTAGGTGGCAGTATGCTTGTAGGTTGGTTTGCAAGCCTCCAATAAACACAAAGAAGAAGAAGAAGCACAAGCGCAACACGTTGACCAGAGAGTCAAACATCATTTCACTGGTTTCGACTTCTTTCATGGTCTGATCCCCAATCACCAGAGTTCCCATCAGATCAGCAAACTTCCTGCTGCCATAAAATAGGTTAGATGCTGCACTGAAGGACCGTCTCCAGAGCCGCTGTCCTACCGTCAAATTATAAGTGTCCGCCCTGTTAGCATGGGCTAACACAGCAGCAGTGGCTCACATCCAACGCTGTGCCTTTAAACGGTCCCAAAAGACTCAAACCTAAAAAGGCTCAACTCTGTGGTTAAACCTATCAATAACTGTAGGTAACACTGGCCGTGTGATGCTACAGTTGGCCAGACATTTTTTTCATTCTTTTTTATTTATTTATTCCCTTTTTTGTTCTTGTCTATTAGATTTCCTTTGACTGGTCTGGTTTTCTCAGTTTGTTCCTGTGTTGATGGGTGGGTGAGGCTGTCTTTTTGTCCTTACTGGTTCTGTTTGTTTATTAATACTCTGTACATCTTCACTGAATTACCAATAAAATACACTGTTTAAAAAAAAAAAAAAATCTGCAGCACCACTCTCCTTGTGTCTCTGCAGAGAGGAGGAGAGACTTTACTTTATGTTTCAATTACTGGTGTGTAATACGTTGACATTGCTGTTTTGACAGATTATGTCAAAGCATTTAATTTCAATTCTTAGGCAAAAAGCTCTATGAAAGTAAGTGTGGGAAGTTTTTCAACATACTTGAATATCATACTAGAAAAAAACATTAACATTTGAAGAGTCAGAACTGATCCTTGTTTTTGTTGTGTTAACAATAGTGATGTCAGTTAGATTTGGATGGGTTACAGCTAGATTAAAACATCTATATTTTCTCACTACATTTTTGCATTTTTAACCCTTGGGTGTGCAAAAACCTCTTTTTAATAATACAAAAATGTGAAATAAACTGTTATCGGTATCGGCCATGAGAGGCAGGTTATCGGTATCATCTGAAAAAAATCCATATCGTGCATCGCTAAAAAAATTATAAAATGAACCAGCAGAGATAATATGATTGCACTGCTGATGGCAGAAAGTGCTAACAGTGTAGAAGGTATCGTGATTACACTCGACTTGACAGACATCCTGTTCTACTTTTACTTTTATTTTTCTGAGAAACCAGACACCCACCTCCCTATCCAACCTGATTTCCTGTTAACCCTCTGATTTCCTGACTTTTTAAAATGGTGCACAAGCAAAAACTGTGAGTAGAACTCAAGCTAGTTGCAGAAAGTGGACCAGGAGTGCAATTCTGCAACATTTGCACACTCATATATTGCCATTTTAAATAAAAATGAAACAGCTTAACAAAAAAAAACAAAACAAACAACAACAAAAAAAAAACCCATCAGTTCAGAGTACACTCAGACCAGACAGGCAACTCATACCACAGAACAAAAATCAGACACAGGGGTTTCGGCAGCAGGCGTCTCGGTAAACAAAACCACAACCCTCTACAGCAGCATCAGCTGCAGGGGTGCAATCCACAGCTCTTCATACAGCTAGCTGGCAAAAACCCACATCTTATGTATTCTGGGTAGGACATGGGTCAAATCCATAAAAAAAAACAACAACTTGTGATTTGACTTACATTTCAATGGAGAGATTACTATTCAGAAGTGCGCTTTTGGACTTGCCATAGAGTTTATCTCTGGCCCTTACTATGAAACTGGAAGAGATAAGAGAGTTGATTTTAAATCCTGTGGACATGATCGCAGGCTCAAGCATTCATGACCCACTACTGAAAGTACTGACTCCTGCACGGGGCGGCAAATTGAAGAGCTGTTCAGCACTGATGGTCGGTTAAGTGGCTTCTAATCATAATTTTAAATACACGACAATGTAGCTTTGAGAGACTTTTAATTATAAATGCTATGCACCTAAATGAAATGTAAATGAATCCAGCCAAAAAAACAATGCAGGTAAGCTACCACATATACAGTATACTTGTTAGGGTCGTAAAATCTAGTATTATGTTATTATCAGGCATGGTCTTGACCTGCATCACATCACACCTGTCTGCATTTCAAAATGTATTTTAGATTTGCTATAGATAATGACCAAGATGACACAAAGTATGACATGCAGCGAGGCAGCCACCTGATCTAGCAGAAAAGTAAGAAGAGGCCACGAAGGTCGTATGCAGTCGTCTGTGCAATGACTGAACACCATCTGCCCAGTGACATTCTGCCTATTTAGTATGGATGACACAAGCTAGTTTGTCAAAAAGTCTCAGTGCATGTAGCCCAAGGGCACACTCTGTCTTCTTTTTAACATATGAGGTAATAAAGGTGAAGTTTAGAGGCAGGTCGTGTAATCTGGTCCTGGAGTGTGTCTGGGTGGGCTCCGGTGTGCCAATAGGGACCTATGAAGGGCACTACGCAGGGAAGATGATATTTCAACCAAGCAGTGGCAGCTTTAAGATACTCAATGCAACAGCATGATTGGTGGGAGACTGTGTTTGCGTGTGTGTGTGTGTGTGTGTGTGTGTGTGTGTGTCACAGCAGGAATGGCAGCTAGCTTGGTCTATTTTGGGGCTACGGAGTGTGACTCATCAGTGCCGTGATGTGGGCGATGCCCTCCCAGTGGGATGGGTCTAACGCAGGCAAACACCAGTACACACCACATACAAACACTAGCTTACAGACACACTTGTGCACACGAGAAGGCTCAAGTGCACACATGCACATACAGACACATGTTGCACATGCCCACAAACTATGCTAAAAGGGACTGTAGTCAGCTAGATTGCTGACAATTAAAAAAACTGCCCCCAAACTGATGTCACTGTCTAATGATGTACTCTGTCTCTAAGTAGCACTCATTTACCACCTGGTCTTATACACTGCGGCTTTCAATGGCATGCAGGAAAACCCACAGGATACCTCCCATGCAACAGTCATATCAGCTGTCTATTTTGGGAGAAACAAAGAGAGAAAGTGAAAGAACGACAGAGATCCCTGGAGCCTTCATTCAGGAAATGATACCATCAAGTGACTAATCTGGTGTCTTTAATGTCTGTATCTTCCTATCAGTGCGAGTGAAAGATGATGACGACAGCACTGCCGTTTTAGTCACCCACAAGGAAGAGAGAGCTGCAGATTTCATGAAATATGAACAGGATCTAGTGTGGGAGGAAGAAATATCAAAACATGATCTGGATTTTTTTTGGTCGAGGCTAGCGTGTGTGTCCTTTCTCAGCATTTCCTCTTCACCCTGTCCATCTCCTCCCCTCTAGACATCTCAGAGTCCAATCTTCCGAGGCTCAATTCCTGTCCTCTAGTCTCCTTTATCACCTTCCCCGCTTTAATCTTTCTCTCCCTCCATTTTTCATTCCCTTCCTGCGATCCAATATCTGTTCATCTCAACGCTGCTTTCACTATTTCTGCTCTTGTCTGCTGGTGATTGCCATCTCTATTCCATGTCTCCCACCGGCAAATCTGTATCACTGTCATCTCCTCCATTTTTCTTTATTATGACAACGCCACCCTCCATCAGTCTTCCTTTTCTCTTCAGAGTAACCAAAAACAAGTGGAGTTGAACAAAACAACTTAATATTGTTTTTAGCCCTAAACTTGTATTAAGCAAGCTAGGATGGTAAGAAAAAACATCAGACAGGTGAAACAGCAGCTACTGCATATCTCCCTCCCTCTGCCTCTGGTTTTTGTGTTATTCTGGATATGATACTAGAGTCAAGCTGAGGTCAGAGCGTCCTTTTCAGACGGAATAATTCATGAGTACATTAAAAAACACCGCCATATGTGTTTGTCCTAGCCCATCAAGGCTAAATGTGTATATATAAGACAAAAGCAAGATAGCCATGTACTCAGTATGATAAATATCGACAGAAGGATATAAAGATGGATATAGGATTAAAGGGAAACAGAAAAACGGAAAACCATAATTTAAAAAAGGGGCTTAAAAGGCAAAAGAAAGAACAGGAAATTAAACTAATCACTTTCTGCCTCCTCCATGACACTTAATCGACTACAAATGTGACCATGAGTCAAGTTCACAGCCCAAACACACACATTCAAACATGTGTATGTGCATGATGAGCACTCACAGGGTCTCGCAGGATCTCCTCTGTGTCTCGCAGAGCTGTCCTGGGCTTCAGCTGCATGTCGTCGCTACATTCGTTGTCGGAGGCGGGCGGCGACTCGGCCAGATCCGGGAAGTCCTCTCTCGTCCTGGGGCCTCGGAAGCGGATCTTGTCCAGGCGCTTTAGCATGGTCAACACCGCGCACCTGGGCTTTACCTTAACATGGCGGACGGCAACCCTGTGGGGACACAAAATGCAGAGGGTTACTGTTGGTATGGCGGAGTGGTAAACAGATTCCCTCTTTTTCCTCTTCTTCTGACCTTATTAAAACCTAATGTATAGAAAACAATTGAGGTGGTTACCCTCCCCTTGCCTGTTTGATGGTTTACATATTGTATGGGCTATGCAAGTTGCTAATTAGCAGTAGACACAAAGCTTAAGCTTAAGCTGAACTGGAATCAGCAGGTTTTCACATACAAGAACTGTACTTTGTGTGCATTTCTAAGATAATGTCATAGTAAAAATATGAAAAAAATACTATAAAAATACTAATATATATATTAACAACTGAATTAAAATGAAAGAGCTGTGCAGTTGTTAGCAATGGTAGTTTGTGCAGAAGTATGTGGGATAGAGCCTAGTCCAGATACAGACCCAGCCAATGGGTATGTTAGATTTGAAAGTATTTGGTCAAAAGCTACAGTATTGACAAATTCAATTTGGACCTGATAATGGTGCTAGATGAAAAACTAAATCCCCAGAGTCAGTGCAATTTATTCTAGGGATGGGCACTGAAACCTTGTATGAAACAGGCCCAAGCCTGAATTATTAAAGACCATAGTATTGATAAGCTCTTCATTGGAACATTTTAATGTTGTGGTGTAATTTATTATCATGCTGCTGACGCTCCTCTGCTCTCTGTGCATTGGGGCTAACATCCTGAACACAGAGTGAAGTCAGCTTACAGCAGAGCAGAGAGGAGACAAAATGAAGATTACTGGAGTTGACAACAACTGCGCTCATTACTGTAAGTACGTGACATAAAATCTTTGCGAGTCTAAGGCCGGTGCTTTATCAATACACCTGTTCAACAAGCATAAACATGTAGAGAAGCAATATCCAGTCTGCTCTGTCAGCAGTCTCATACACAGCCGCTGTGTTTCACACAGGCACAGCCCACTGGCTCAGCTGATAGTAAATTGTTACAACTGAGCTAAAACAAAAGCTGTCTGTATGTAGTCAAACTGTTAAGCTTAGTTTGCCATGTATCTTAAAATTTACCAGCAGTACCTGCAGGCGGTGAATCACTTCAGCAGCAGACAGAGGAAGACAGAGGACGGGAGCAGTGATGATAACTAAACTTGACTGTATTGTGATGACAACTGCAATCTATCCAGTCTGGACCAAAGTTTGCTTCTCAGTATAAACATTTCTAATTTCCACCTCTAAACATGATTATTTAAACTCCCTTTTCACCCCATTCAGAAGTTACCAGACATCTACACCCATTTTAATTCCCCTTCCTGCCCTCAGCGAATTTTCCCCAAGGTAACATATGACATAACAGACGCCAACCTCTTGCCATTTATTGAAGCTCTAACCACGCCAGTGTTTGCATTTTGCTCTCCCCTTCTGCCCACACAGAAAGATGGAGCCAGTAACCCCGTTAGAGCCATGACGACCACATCCTCTCACTCCTCTGCCAAACAGTTGACAGCAGCAGATCTGCTGACCTCATTTATTGATTTCATTTCCATAGCGGGAGCAGTGGCAGTGGTCGCGAGAGGCTGTGAGAGGCTTAATGCTGGTGTTACGGTATCAAGGGCCGAGGTGTAATGATGGCAGGTTGAACAGGGGAGCTGTTTGTGTCATCATAGACAGAGTCACAAGAGTCAAGATACTGCAGCATTTGCTCTGCATTCAGCAGCGGTAACCTGATACTGCAGTCAAATTAATCCCACTGATAGAAACAAAATACAGACAGGATATATGACCTCATTAATGCCCACCAGAGGTAAGCCAATATAAGCCAACGACAGTACAAATGTGCTGTGGTTCATAATTAGCATGGAAATGGGGGCCACTTTTAAACAACAACAGGTGCTAAACTGTTATTGGCAATGCATCTGCACGCAAACACTGATCCCCTCGCTGCTACTAGTTCACAAATGTCCTGCTGGCCTATTAAACTCTGGCTGCACCAAAAGTGTTGACTTTCTAGCCACCACCTCCAATAAGTCCTTTCTTTGAATGAGAAACGCTGACTGAACGGGACAGCAGTGAGATTCTTGTTGTCCGAGTCTACCAAGAGGTCATTCATCATCGTAGAGTGGATATGACCGACTGGCGTATGTCAACAAATTGTCACAACAATCTGTTATCCTTTCCAGCAGCTGAGCAAGGAGCAACACAACGTGTAGTCAAGATGATGAATGTGATGATTTTTGACTGCTGTGATTTGTCATTTAGGAAGGGATTAAGTGTAACTCTTCTTGATGTAATCCTCAGAGATTACTTGATCTGTTTGAGTGGATGACTAACTGTCACACTTCAAAGATGGTTATCTGACTGACAAGCTGTCAGACCGTTTTTTTGTCAATGATTGGCTAACTGATAAACCGACTGGCTTGTTGTCGGACTTGCTGCTTCATATTCACTCAATTTCTAAAAACTCTGAAGACTACTGACTTGCAATCCAGACGTTCCTAGCCCGGTTTTCTCGATGACTACGCATTCATCTTGGATTTTAGGCTGAGTTAATGATTGAAAAGAAAGTTATGGACCCAATCTCTTTTATATCATGTAAATATAGGAAAAGGGGTACATCTTGTTTGATCAATCATTACTCCTGGATCCTTGAAGGACCAGGACATTGTTCTGGTCCACCATCATGACGTACACTCTGTTCTGCCTCTTAACTTCCTGTGAATCGCAGTGGTTACTAGTGTGTCAAAAATATTGATCTATTGATTCTGAGTATTTGAAAAGTTTCAATAATCATTTTCTGCAGTGTCAATACACTGGTAGCAGTAGGGCTGCCCCCTAATATTCAACTAAATGTTAGTCGGCCAGAAAGGTCATTAGTCAGCAATATTTCATAAGTCGCTTTCATTGATCTTAAACAAAAAGTAAAACTCTTTTGGTAGCTGCGCCTTGTCAAAATAAATCAAAATCTGTATGACTGGACCATGTGGGAATTTAATTTTAAGGATAGACACA
>JAPZEB010000015.1:7502303-7517185 GCA_029783705.1 Chaetodon striatus | reverse complement strand
ACACACTGGCAGAAGAACATTGCATTGCAGAAGTGAGTCCTGCATTGTGGGAATACAGACACACACACACACACACACACACACACACACACACAAATGAAGGGAAAGCAAGAAATTAAAACTAAATATCAGAGTAAAGACTGTTACAGCTGTTTCTATTTCTAAATTTCCTTACTGGTTCCTTCTTCCCTTGTCACACCTCTCTTCCACCCTTGCACTTTCTGAGGGTGTGCCAAAATGCAAGGAGACACCCAAAATTTCCCACCACCTGCATTTCAGTTTTCCCACTCTCACCTGAGTCACTCATCACTGTCATTTGTCATCTCCGTTCCTTCTCTGTTTGTCCTTTTTGGATCTCTGTATGTTTAACTCTGTAACTCTATATGTCTCTCACACTCCGTCTCAATACAGATTCCACTCGAGGAAGCTTTGCTGGCATCCGATAGTGCCAAAACATGTCAGCACATCGCAAAGCTTTTAATATATTACTGTAATCTCATCATACATCAAAGGGCTGTATAGTGAAGTATGCAGTAAATGGCAGGCTTAAAAAGGTGGTACTAATTGGAGATACCAGATGATTGAAATTTTATGATGCAGTTATATTAAGAGAGATAATAAAACTGGTTATAAAACAAATAAATCAACAAATTACTTGTGAGTTTGCAGCATGTCAAGATAAAATTCCCACCAACACACACACACACATGCTTCACCGCAATTGGACTGCTTTTCTTATAAGCGTAATTTACGCTACTGTTTTTGTCTTCATGTGACATTTTGGGGACATGTGCATAACACCTGTCTGAGGTTTTCTCCCCCTAACTTTCCTCCTCTGTGTCTCGTTCGATAACTTTCTCACGGGGATCACAGCGTCCTCAGAAGAGACGAGTCGCAGCATGAATGCACCCTGACAATCTGCCATCTTCCATTGCTCTGCTTCTGTGTGTGTGTGTGTGTGTCTCACCGGTGATAATAGCTGGTATGCCCCAGCCCATGGCGTAGTAGAACCTCATGTGGCCGTGGTTGATGTTCCGCAGCTCTGTCAGCATGCGGTAGATATGCAGCCCCTCCACGAACATCCAGGCGAAGGTGCACATGTAGAAGTAGTGGAGGAGGATGGCTATCACCGTGCACACAAACTGAAGAGAGATAAAACACAGACAAAGACAGAAAAAGAAGTGTGAGTCTGCATTTTAAGGGAATCGATTTAGAGCAAATTTGTCTTTTAAACATGAAGTAAATACACCCACCTAGAGTCATTCATCCCTTCAAACATTTAACATTTACACAGTAGCGCTGTTGATGCACAAGGACTCTCTATTAGCTGATGCATCAATTAGCCAATAATCATATATCATTATTAATCATTTATTAGTTGCAGCAGCAGATGTTAAAGAAAGATGAATCTATCATATCTGACAGTACCATAGTACAGTATTTCTGCCCTCCGGTTCCCGCCGCAGACAACCATCAGTCAAAACTAAGAGGTATAAACTCTCCGTCATACCGTCTGCCATTTCACTGCTCAACTCTGTAAAGTACAGGCAGCATCACCACATCACCAACCATACCAGTTCTTCTTTTTCTTCACTAATATTGTAACTTTTATACTTCACGTGTTTACGTTTTCACCAGCCTTGTTTTTTTTCATACTTATTGCTACTGCGGCAAAACCAGTTGGCCCTCTGGGACAAATTAAGGTCTTGAAAATTACACAAATCCCCCCAAAACCCACGCTCCAGCCTCTTACATGTAAGTATTTCCTGTTTTTCTGGGTTTGATATCATCTTGAATAAAATATGTTTGGATACAAAACATGCGATCCAGAGATGTCTTGTCGATCTTAAGGAAATTGTGGGGGGGGAAACTGGAGCACCTGGAGAAAACCCACACGGAGAACATGCAAACTCCGCACAGAAGGGCTCCCCCACCCTGGGTTTGAAAACCAGGAACCCTTTTGCTGTGAGGGGACAATGCTAACCACTACACCACCTTGCTGCCACTGTTACAGACATTTTTGACAAATTTCCAGCATTTTATTGACAATAAAGTAATTAACAGTTATATAAGCGCCCCTAACGGTAGCATCCTTTAAACTGTCCTTAATGACGAACTTCACTAATTTGTGTAAGACAGTAATGGCTTGACTTGTAGCCATCTCCTTCCCTCACTATTTCCATGTCTGCTGCTTTACCGGAGGAATGCAATGTGTCAGGGAATGTCCCAGCAGTTGAGTTACTGTATTTTAGTAATGCTCTGTATCGCCGTGGAGATCAGAGAGCAGGAGAGAGAGACTACTTTGACAGGGTAATAAATCATCCTGCAGATGGCCCTGGGCGCACACTGACAGCATTCCACAGTTGAGACACACACACACACACACACACACACATATGGATACACACCTAAGCACTAGATGGAAGACATGCACGCACACAAACTGCACTTATGAATTCAGACATGGAAAAACAAAAACCATATTACTATATTTAACTCTTTCTGTCTTTTTTTTTTTTTATCTCTGGTGCAGACTTGACAAAGCAATACAGTGGCAGATAAGGCAGCATGTTGTTAGTCAGAGCTCGTATCCCCCTCATCCCAGTCAAAACACTGTGAGTCAGAACATTTCTACAAGAATAAAAAGGCAGGACTCCCACAAATTATCTTGAACTTCAAAAAACTAATATGCTCCTAATCTTTTATCCTATGTCGCTGGTTATTGGGCCCCTTTGCTTTCATATTTGGACAGTTTTCATTTATAGAGATGTCTGGTTTATCCCAATATGGAAGGAATTGTTAGGACGATTTTGTCCAAGGGCAGAAGAGTTGGTTTAAATCAGTGCAGTATCAGTTTTTTGATTGGATGACGCTATGGTAAGACCCAGTGAAAGATTGTTTGTGTTAAATTGCTATGTAACTTGTCCTGAACTGACTTGACTTTAATCTCTGGTTACTTTCCATTGAGCTGAAATGTACATCTGGTTGACGGCTGGTGGTTGGCAGTTACTACTCATCACCGTGTTACCGTGTTGATATTGTGACGTCTTGTGTTAGACTGTACACATCTGGTTTAGCCAGACTAGTCAGAGGTGACACATTCATTTTAAAGCTACAGTATATACCTTTTCAAAGAAGAAATAACAAAGCCTTCAACCTTACAAATTAAAAGTTAAACTCTTCAGCAATAAAATGCACCGCTGTTCAGTTAACAAGCTCAGCAGTTTTGCTGCTACAGCCTTATTTGGTCTTGTATGTCCAGGAGCTTTTGATTGTTAAATGATAGCTAATGTTAGCGAACTTTAGCTGGATACTATTCTATAATGGATGTTACTGAGCAAGTTTGCCAACTCCTCTCCATATTTACTACTGTTTTGAAGACCTGAACCTGGACAGATTGCTAAGGAAGGTTAAAAACCTCAGTATGGATCAAACAAAGTGCTTGCAAATTAGAAAAAATCTGATGGATTAGAAAGACAATGATGAATTAAAATTAACTGATGAAGCATTCATGTCACTATCACATTTAAAAAAAAAAAACAGCTTGTCACTGCTTGTTTGGACTCGTTTAAATTTAGTACTACATAACATTTATTTTGCTGGCACTTTTCTCAAAATCGACTTCCAATAGGCACGTTCAATCATTTGGGCGCAACCCCAAGAAGTGCAAGAACCATGCAAGTAAATCAACTTCATCAAACATGCTTGTCTAAACTCAGCTTGTTGTTCGTCCACTGTTTAAATCTGTCTTTGTGTTTCACCAAAGCCTACCAAATGTCTCAGATTTAGAAGCCTCACGCAGGATTACCCGTCAATTAACAGATTAATGATGTTTCTGTACTACAGACATGCGAGAGATTTATCAAGTGAAAACTAAGAAGTTGTTTGGGAAACCTTTGCCAGTGCCTACCACCCTCAGGCCCGCTTCTGGAGACAGGTACCAGTCACAGCATGTCTCCGCTACTGGCACACGAAGGTGTGTGTGTGTGTGTGTGTGTGAGTCCGAATGTCTGTGTCAGCAGACTTCAAAGAATTCCCACACCTTTTGATCCTTTACAGTATGTCAATGCGTGTGCACATGCACGGCCATAACTGTGACCTACCCAACTCCAAACTACATTATTAATCTAACATAATTAGCTTATAGCTTATTAGATTTCTGACTTGAGACTCTGTGATATCTCAAACTATATGGTACACCTTTTTCATTAGAGAGATTTACAGTAACAAAGTTACATCCAGTAATACAATAAACTTGCAGGAGGTTATATTTGGAGGGGGCTTGGCAACCAGCACATTCCTGACTATGACAGTCATTAGTCGAGCATCAAAATGCATAATCTGTCGAATAAAGGCAGTCTCAGGAGGGCCTTGGCCCCTTAAACCTGGTAAAGCTCCTGTCAACACTACGTTAGATGATAGCCCGCAGGCAGAGCAAATGTTGTACGATGCTCGGCAGTTTTTAATACAGTAAACACCAGTGAGAGACAATGTTATCCCAACTCAAGTTCCACCATGCCACAAGCACAGGAAAAGTACACCTGGTGTGTCCCTGTATCATGTGCATTGTTTTCCATTTAAATCCTGAGGATACTATTCATGATCCCCTCTCCTCCTGATTTATGCATGATGCAGCATATGCTCATTTCAACAGGCAATATTTCTGTAATGTAAAGAACTACTTGGCTAGAGTGACTTCCTGTCCAAATGTCAAAAGCCCTACAAGCCAGCAACAGCTGTTTAATCACCACCCTACACTTTTAATGGCTGTGAAATTTCTTAAACCAGTGATACCCTGCCAGAGGAGTTGCCAGGGGTACATGGAAAGACTATGGAATGGCTCAACTCAGTATGATTTAATTAAGCATACATATCTATTTGGTCAGCTGCCATTCCTAAACACTACTTGTTGCATGACAACTATCTTGCAAGTGAGCAGCGTGGTCTACAGAGTGTTTGCTAATGTAAACGCTTAGAGTTAGCTGAGAGTAAGATAAACAGTTGAAACATTAGCTAAATATAATGAATAAATGGTAGAAATAGTTATCTTAAAATAAACAATCCATAGAGTGAAAAAAAAATCATTAATAAACAGGCAAAACAGTTAGCTAAATATAATGGCTAACTGTTGAAATAGTTAGCTTAAAGTAAACAATTCATATAGTTAGCAAAAAGTAAGAGATAAATAGTCAAAACAGTTAGCTAAATATGATGACTAACTGTTGAAATAGTTGGCTAAAAGTTAACAGTTCATATAGTTAGCTAAAACTAATAGATAAACAGTTTAAACAATTAGCTAAACATAACGGCTAAGTGTCGCAATAGTTAGCTAAATATAAACAGTTCATATAGTTAGCTAAAAACAATTATAGTCAGTTAAATAGCTAAAAACTAATAGATAAACAGCTAAAATAGTTAGCTCTACGTAATAGGTAGACTAAATGATGGGTAGTTAATTTGTGAACAAACGAGAAATAATTACTTAAATGTCAAATAGTCCAATCTAAGTGGTAGTACAGGGGTCAGCAACCTTTACCACCAGAAGAGCCTTTTTTGGTCCAAAATATCTGGAGCCGCAAAATATATTTAAGCCCTATAATAAAGGTAACACAGCCTCAATAAGTCTGAATTAGTTTATCAACATTACTAATACATCTAATTATTAATCTGCTATACCACAAGGTGGTGACTCTGCAGGAAGGTATTTGTATAGTAAACAAATCTGTCTATGTACTATTAAATTCAGTATTTTCCTCCAAGACTTCTTCTTTCTGGATTTGGAATCAAGAGCTAGCTTGGCTACGGAGACCCAAGTCAAGCCACCACTCTTAATGTTCGGCAAAATTTAAAGAAAAGGCACCAGGCCGTAGACATAGCTATGACTCACATTTTAATAGACGAAATGTTAAAACATTTTTTTTAATTTTGTTGTAGGCTTATAGATTACACATTTTTACTATTTGATAATGTAAGAATTATTTTACGCCTATAACATTGCTACATAAAAATTAAAATGTTAAAAAATAACTGTGATTCATTTCTACGTAGCCAAATTTTTGGTCAAAGCCACAGGGAGCCACTGGAGAGGGGCCAAAGAGTCGCATGTGTCTCCATTGCTGTATTTTCTGAGGGATAAAAAATACACTCACCGGGTTGTCAGTCTGATTGATGCCGAGCAGAAAGACGAGCTCAGAGAAGAAGAGCGCTGCTACCAGGTTCCTGTGGATGGCGTGGAGGTTGGAGCGGAGCCGGCGCAAGAGGCACAGCAAGATGAAGGTGATGAGGAGGAGGAACAGGGAGACAGACACTGTGGTGTAGGTGACAATCTTCAGGGGGAGAACATCACCGTGCTGTGGAGACATCAAGTCAGGGGTCAATAACAAGGCAAAAGGTGTAACATAGATCAGTTGGATGTTTCACATTTTTCTGCAATACCTCTCTCTTGGAAATGTCCATGAGCACAGCGAAACTGGTCATGTGGTTACACTGACAGCTAATGTGGCTGTTGTTCCTGTTGAGCACCTCACAGCCTTTAGCAGACCAGCCTCCCGTACCTCCGACCCTAAACACACAGACACAACAGATGAAACAAAAAAATTAAGACATCATAAATGCTGTTTTGTATCTGCAAACTCTCCGAATTCCTGAATACCCTTAGGGCGTGCATTTGTGTGTGTGCAAAGTCCAACTCACGCGATGGAGTGATTCCAGAAGACACACACAGGTTTGGTTCTCTCCTCCGTCTCCAGCATGGTGTACTCCAAGGTGATGGGGGGTTCCAGGATGGGAGGGAGGGGTGGACCCTCACTGTGCACCGTAGCGCTCACTATGGCTGTGTTGATCACTGGACGGTTGGGGATCCTGAGAAAAGAAAAAAACACAATTTAATATTCAATTATACTGAATCACTGACTTACAGTAGGATTTCATTGACTTTTTATGGCTTTATCACACAGACCACTCACGTACAGTAGATTACACCATAACAGACCCAAACCTTATTTACATTTGGTCATATTTTCGTTTATCCTTTTGTTAAGTTCATATCTTATCTTCGAAATATAACACTCCCTGACTCGTCTTTTCTGAATAACTACACAGAATCTTACAGGCCTGTGTGGGCACTGATAAGATGGTTACTTCAAACACACCTATAATAAATATTATGACATGTATTAACAGTGAAGATGAAATATTTTCATGTGACGTAGAGTTTCTTCAAAGGTTTACAGAATATGAAGAATTGTATACACACTGGTAACTACAGTTAAGATGGTGTGTGGGCTCTTTTTTCCATCCTTTAAGGCCTTGTTTGCAAAGTCATAATTTAATTCTAGCAAAGTGCCTGAGAAAGTGTCTCCAGTGTCAGACAGAAACACATATGTCTCATATAGCAGTGGGAGGGTATTTGAAAGTACTGATGATGAAGTCATTTGTGGGCCATAACTTCTGTCTACCTCAGACTCCTGCGGTCAGGGTCGTATCTCTCCGGGAGGAGCTTCCCCAGTGATTTATACACTATCACCACAGCAACTGGCAGAGGGGCAGCTGGCTCAAGATGGCGCCGTCTCCTATCAGACACAGTGAGCTCCTCCTCCTCCAGTGGGGGTTCAGTCTGAGTCGGAGGGGCAGGGGTAGGCTTTGCTGGGAGGGGATAAGAGATCAAATTGACAGACTTAGACTGGAGTTGTGTGTTTTCACACATTTTAAACTCTTGCAGCGTAAAAGGAACAAATGTTGTGATTCTGCCAGTGTTGCTACCTTTGTGGCCCTGAGTGCGGAGGTTGAACTGGGGGAAGTGAACAGAGGACCCAAGCTCTTTGGAGTAAGCCTCCTCGATGTCCTGGAACCGAGGCAATGTCGCCCTCTCTGGGTCCGACACATCCAGGTAGTCCACGGTCAGAACTAGAGAGACAGAGGCATATAATGAGGACAACATCTTAGGCCCTGTCTATATTTACAGATATTAGAAAATTGATATTTTTCCTACGTTTAAAAAAAAAAGGAGTCTGTCCATGTGACCTTTGTTTTTACAAATTATCTCCATTCACACCAGAATCCAAATGCGAACCCCAAAGCTCGCCAGTACACTTACTGGAGATCACGTCATGGTTGATTTCTGTTTAATATAAAGACGAAGGAGCCCACTCAAACATACAAGTGATGCCCTGGACATGCTCAATTTTTCCTTCCATCCCTGATCGACAACAATCACACTCTGGAAAGTGTCCAATCATCTGCTGGTTTGACAAAGCCTGATTCAAACCCGTTGTTTGTAGTGGACTTTAAACTGTGGATGGAGGTGGAGGTGGAGCAAAACATCGAGTGCAGCCGATGCCTCCATTCGTCCATGAAGTGGTGCAGCAATACTAAGTTTAAGTTTTAAGCAGTCATAGAGTAAGCAGTGCTAACAAAATGTGAAGAAACCGGTAGTCCGCTATTGTCGTTGTTTCTGTGTTATGCTAATTACACAAAGCAGCAATGAGCATGTGGTGAAACCTGCACCTTAGAATGTGTTTTAAAATTGTCTCAGATTTAGTGAACTATACCTCAGTTTGCTTGTGGACAATGGGCCAAAATGTTGAGAAAAATAACAGTTTTCAAAACTATCTGTAAGTGTGTTGACCTCATATGTGATCATGTGTCCCAGTTACAAACAGTGTGGTCACAGATCCTCCACTCACTCATGTTGTCGGTGACAATGGTGAAGGGTTTCAGGTAGGTTTTCCTGACGTTCTGTGCAAGGGTGTTGGCGTACTCCTCGAAGTTGCGGAGCAGATGGGCGGTGCCACCTTCAGTCTTCTGGATCTGATCCCAGTGCTCCTTGGTGTCAGGATCCAGGATGGCGCTACCTGCTCGCACCAAGTTCTGGAAAAATCCAAAATTAAGCATCTATCATGACTGAAGCATTTCATGGTGTATGAGTTTGAAATATAGGTCGTAAACGCATCATCAAAGAGACCAGTAATACAGCAATGGTGTAAGTATTAGATTTCTACTGTAATGGATCAAGTTGCTCTCCCAGTAAGAATCAACCAGTGGAGGGCAGTGTGGCCCCAGTGCTCCCAGAGCTACAGACTTTTTCACTCAATTAAAATTTTAATATCTTTTCTAATAACTCATTGAAGAGCGTATTGTACAGCGTACGTCTGTCATCTTTTAAAAGCTGATCTGTACATTGTGTCAGTTTTCTTCTTTACCTCATTGAACTCTGAGTCCCTCATGGCGGTGAGGTCGAACCCTGCCTGCCGGCTCTCGTACTGCAGCACGTGATTCAGCAACTGGGCGGCCGTCTTCACATCGTTGCCGTAGTAATGCTCTGTGTTGTTGGTGGCGCTGTGAAGCATACGCACAATGGTCTTGGAGCGCTCACTGTCCATCCTTGAACTGTTTCGCCGCAGGTCCTCATTCTGGAGGAGTGAAGGGTAGAAAGATGGAAAGAACACATGCAGGTCAAGGCAAAGGCAAGCTGAGTGGGCGCGATGAAACATAATAGAAATTGGTCAATCCTGGGATTAGTGGGGCTTTGAGAAGTTCACGCCTCGAGTATTAGGTTCAGGTTCAAACACAATAGGTGCAATACTTGTTTAAATCTCCCTTCGACTTCATCCTCTGAAATTACACTTTGTTGACTCATCAGTTCCCTGACAACACAGTTTTATTAAAAATAACTGCCAATAATCATCATGACTATGACTAAGACAGACTAATGCAGTGTACTCTCCATTACAGAGGCCACAACAGTCTGATGAAAGCTTCATATTTAGAAGTAAAACATATTCATTCATTTAATTAAAGTTAGTGAGTAACAGATTTTGGGCTGAAATCAACTTAGTTATCTAGGAGCCAATATTATGGAGACAAAGTAAAGATATCGATATGTATCTTTAAGATGAAATTTTATTTTTTAAATGACCATAGCATATACACTGATTAGCCAAAACACTGAAACCACTGACAGGTAAAGTGAACAACAGTGATCATCTTGTTACATTGCAGTGTTCTGTTGGGAAACCTTGGGTTCTGGCATTCATGTGGATATCACCTGACATGCTCCACCCACCTAAACACCAGTGCAGACCAGGTACCCCCCCCTCATGGCAACAGCAGTCCTCAGTAACAGTGACCCCCCCAACAGGACAATGCGCCATGCCACACCACAAAAACGGCTCAGGAATGGTCCACGGAACGAGACAAAGAGCTAAAGGCATCAGCCTGGCCTCCAAATTCCATGGATCCTGATCTGATCAAACATCTGTAAGATATGCTGGTACCCCATGTCACAACCCACAGGATGCAAAAGATCTTTAAGTAATGCCCTGGTGCCAGGCACCAAAGGACACCCTCCAGAGGTCCTGTGTCCATGCCTTGACAGGTCAGAGCTAAGTCCAGTCTAAGGAGGACCCATCGTGGATCAGGGGTACCTCTGGGGTACCAGCACATTCCTCAGATGTTCGATCACATTGGGATCTGGAGCAGTTTTTGTGGTGAGGCATGGTGCATTGTCCTGGCATCGACCAGTGTTGTTGCCATGAGGGGGTTTACTTGGTCTGCAAAGGTGTTCGGGTGGGTGGAGTGTGTCAAGTAGCTTCCACATGAATGCCAGGACCAAAGGTTTCCCAGCAGAACATTGCATTGTAACAAGACAATCTATGTTATTCACTTCACCCACCAATGGTTTTAATGTTTTGGCTGATCTGTGTGTGTGTCACCATTTCCGTAAAAGCACACCTCCTCCCCAAACAATCAAACAGTGCTAGCAGCCAAGTGTCAGGCAGACAATAGTGAGCAGCCAAGAAAAAGACAATGGGGCCCTTGAATTAAATTGAATGGAAATTGTATTATGGCACACTGTGATGTCAGCAAATATTGTATCGCTATTCAAGAGTCGATAAAATATTGTATCATGATGAAACATGTGATTCACACCCCTTGTACTTACCAATTTCTTCAGATGGGAGAAGGTGGCGGTGGTGCAGTTGAAGAGCTCAGGTGACAACCAGCCCTTTTCGTTACAGTGACGGATGGCGGTACCTGTAAATATACAGAAACCTTACTTACGTGTCTGGTAAGTCTCACAGACACACAGGAGGCAGCTAAGTTAAACATCTGGTGATGTGAGTAAGTATACAATATGTTCACGACTTATAGGCACTTCAGTTTTAGTATGTAAGACTATTTTTTAATTGTCAGTATAGCTGACGTTGGCACAAGTACATGGTTGTACTCATATTGGATGTGTAGTGCATAGTATGCCATTTCATACACATCACTGGCGAAGGATGTTCCAGCTGTACGTAGCCAGAGTGGAATACTTACAGACAATACTCAAATGATAAAGGCAACTGGCAACTACATTTTTCAGAGTTTAAAAATGATCTATTCAATCTCTATTTTTATTTAGAGGTCCTATAACGACAGTTGTGCAACAGTTAAATTCCTCACAATGTGAAATACGTTGTGTCTTAGTGGATTAAATATCTGAAACCATACAGTGCTGACTTGTTCCAGTCTGATTCAGTTTGAGAAAAGACTTCATCCAAATGCAAAGTGTCTTCAAATGCTATTGTTGCAAAGGAAGAAGAAATGGCTGGAGGAGTTGCCAGTTGGAGCTAAGAGAAGGCGACGAGCAGTGTTAGCAAATAAGTTCCCAAATGAGTCTGGGGAGACAACAATGGGGTCGCCATGGTGACGGCAGTAACCACGGGGGTAACCAGGAAAGTGACAGTGCTTTACTGAGGAGCAGGTCAGTGAACTGGAGTCTTGAGTTCACCTCCACTGTCTGTCTCCCTCTCTCATACACACACACACACAGCTGGAGGAGGAGGAGGGGAGGGGGGGTATTACCGTCAGCGCTTAGTGTACCTGGTGTTTTTCCAAGTGTCTCTACAGGCAAACCTGTACGGGATTGGCTGATGAGAAAGCTCTGCTGGATTAACGGACCAATCAGAGAGCCTTACGGCTGTGTTTTTAAGCTTCGTAGAGAGAGAGTGTGTGTGTGCTTATACATCTTAAAATACATTAACACACAAACACACAGCCACCCATGCAGCTTAATCCGACTGCTGTTGCTCAATAGCTGTGAATCTGTTGGCATAGAGACTAGCGTGTGTTCTTTTTGAAAGAGAGACAATAGGCATTTTCGGACCGAGGAACTTTTTCACAGTTCTACAAACATAAGAACCCCCTTTTAAAAAACTAGGAACAATCGTAGCTCTTAGAACGCGCTTTTGAGGGACTTTTTAGCTCCTAGATTTCCAGAGTAGGTACTCTCTCAGCACAACAGGAACCTTAGCTTCCAAAAACGGCCATGCCAGACCAAGTCACACTGTAGGGGCCGAACTCACGAGTGTATTTCATTTAACGAGGATGCATTTTTTGTGCATAAATGTATGTTTTTGACTAAGATTGTGTTATTTATTTTTTCAAAAGTGTACTGCAGTTGGTGCAGATGTAAGTGTGAGCTGATTGGTCAAACACAGAAGCCAATGCAGGCAACCAAATGCTAAACTAACCAGTGGCTAGTTAGTTCATTCATTTCTATAACCGCTTATCCTGTTAGGGGTTGCGGGGGGGCTGGAGCCTATCCCAGCTGACAATGGGCGAGAGGCGGGGTACACCCTGGACAAGTTGCCAGACTAGCAGAGTAGACTCTGCACAGAAGGGCTCCCCCACAAAAAACTGTGGTTAGTTCAGCTGAACATAAAACTGGAAAAAGTGGGAACATTAGCCAATTTTCCCCAAATTTCCCAAGATCGGATGATAAAACTTTACAGGCAGTGGCCTGAAACTCTTCTGATCTCCATTAATGTTAGGCGGACCATACACTGTTTTGACTCCATCCAGAGCTCATTTGTTTCTCCACTTTGCTTGTGTCATCAGAGGATTTAAAACACTCACCAACTGATCCTTTGGGACAGTTCATAGCAGCGGGGCGTCCAAATTTGGTCTTTGGCCACCAGATGCCTGCATCAAACGCCTTGGGACAGCCCTCGTACACCACTGTGGAGGAAAGGCAAACAACAAAAGAAGGGTTACATGTGAATACAGTTGAAAACCTGAGGCTGGCTTCTCTCTACACACACATTTTCTATCACACCAGTGTATCAGGCAGGTGTTGGAAGCCCGGAAATTGGTCTAAAATCATCACTTTAAGTGTCTCTTGAAGAAGTGCATCATAAACTGAGGCTGGTCCACCTGAACGTTTATAGGTGAACGCCTGCTTTGGTTCCACTCGACACCCCACCTTATGAAACAGCCAGACAGGGCAGCACAGTGACATTAATAAAGCCTGCAGAGGTATTACACAAGCCCAGATACATCACTCATTCCACAGATCTGGGTTAATAAATCTCCAGGACAAACCAAGCTGGGACCTGCAGGCTTGCCGGCTTGTTAGTGGCTCAGTTTAGTTGCACACGGCCTCTAATCTCTCAGCATTTCATTAACTCTTACATGCTACTATGACAAACTTCATAACCAGGATAAGACTTTTATTTTGATAGTATTGTCATTTTTTCATTTTTAGATCATACTTTCTTTAAGGATCATTTCTACAACAACACAAGACATTCTGTCATGACTAAAGGCTGTGGTGACATTGGCCGCTGTGTTTGGCGCTGAGCTGACAGATCAGTATGAAGCCTGCCATGGATGGTCACATCTCAGTGACCTGCGGGACATGACCAAAGAAACCTCTCGCTTATTTCATTCCTCCGTCTCCACTCCCACACTCTCTGCCTCAGAATTTATTTGATCCTTTATATCTGAAAAAATGTCTCAAATCCTCTTAATTAAAAATTAACAATGCAAGATTAGGAGCGTTTTTTTAAGAAAAGGAACCATCTTGTCATCAAGAGCTCCATTAACAGTCCAAACACATTCTGAGACTTTGAAGAGCTTCTCATTGGGTCAAACAGTGAACACATTGACATTCATGTTCTGTTCATGGGACTTTGTGGTTTTGTCATCTATTCATCTCTACTGTATTGTGCGTGTGCAGTCCCACTGCCAAGTCCGCTCACTAGCCAGACTTGCCTCTTCTGCTTGACTGGGTGACGACAAAGACGTGCAGTTAGCTCAACTGCAGCACCAGCAGATGTGAGCGACAATATTTGTCTCCTTTTGACACTTCATCGATTCATCCGGGATCACTCTGTGAAACTGAATATTTAAAGGAATAATACACCCAGCTTCTAAAAATTTGTTTTTCATTGCTGTCCTTGTCATGAACACTTCAAACGATTTTTTTAATGAGGCAAGTTTCACTTGTCTTTGACAGGACTTTATTGTTAATTTGGATATGAGTGAATTAGTATATTAAATGTATGAATTATTAGCTCTTTTCCAGGGCTAATTTACTGATATTAGTGCATTTGCAGAAAAATCATAAAGATTTTTTACTCTTTTTTCAACTGTCAGAACTATTGTTTAAAACTTGAGTCGCTCGAGTTTTTTTTTGCCTTAATATTACAGGCAGTCTCTAAAAAAAACATCATGAAAATCAGAAAATATTATATTTAAAAACATTTTATACCCTCGCATCCAGTGGGAGTGACCTCAGCGTAGGGGTTATCACAGCGGTTACACTGACGACCGATGACTCCTCCTTTACATGGGCACTGCCCAGTGATGGCGTCGCAGGTTCGAGACTCAGAGCCAACAGAGAAACACTCGCAGGGGTAGCAAGTGTCCTCGCCTTCTGGTCGATAGTGGTTTTCCTGCGGGAAGAGGAGAAGACATCAATAAATAAAATTACATTTAAAGTTAGATATTTAGATGTGCTGTTAGTGCACCTTTAATGTTATTTTTAAAGTGAGTCCATGTGCTTTTTTCTGGCCACTGTGGTCACAAGAAATAATAAAATGATGATACTATATGCT
>JAPZEB010000015.1:7488751-7499078 GCA_029783705.1 Chaetodon striatus | reverse complement strand
ACACACACACACACACACACACACACACACACACACACACACACACACACACACACACACACACACACAGACAGACATACACTCCCCCCAACACACAGTGAGGGTCCACCTTTCAGCACAACATGCAAAGTGTTTCCTCCTGTATAATCTACAGCATAAACCCTGTATGTTCTCGGTCCCCCAGGGCACATATTTCAACAGAAGCATTCACAAACACACATACACAAGCTGTAATTATGAGACAAAGCACATATTTGTTCCTACAATGGCCTTAGTCCGACTACTTTACCAAAGCTTAGTCATACAAAAAGTTACAAAAAATTCTGCCACTCCTCATTTCTGATTAACTTTACTAAGACTCAGCTCTAAAGAGTAAAACAGAAAGAGTCTACAGCAATGCCAGCGGCTCTGAGAGGCCCCCTTGTCACAAAGGTGTTTTAAGCTAACTGTTAGCAGGTTAGCATGCTCCATTAATATGCTAACATGCTCACAGTGAAAATGCTAACATTTGTAAAAGCTACATTTTGCAGGTGGGAGAGCAGGCACAGAGGTACTTCGACCAGGTCTGAGGACTTTGGCCTAACCAGACATGAACAAGTCTGCTGTTAAGGGCGGAGCCAGACATTGTAAACATTCAGGGCTCAGCCCAACTCAGCCCAGATAGAGGGGGTCCAGGGGCGTGCTCTCCCGCAGAGACCTTTTCCCATTCGATTTTCTACATGCACTATTTTTCACGCCATTAAAGATAAAGTAGAACTCCAAACTTTTTTAGCCTAAATAATAATAAAATAATAGGATAGGAATGAGCTGCCTCCATACTATGGCACCTAGTTTTGGGACACAGTAAGGTCATGTTTGAACTCTATACCAGATGAAATATACCATGAATTTGCTCCAAGATGTGTGTTGATGTTTTATTTTCTTACCTTACCTCTTTCTTTAATGGGTATGTACTGTTATGTAATACATGCTTGTATGTAATTTATGTTTAGTTTGTTAAATAAAATCGAAAAACGTTTTTTAAAAAAAAAGTCATTTGAGATAATAGATTGGCAAAAAATATGAACATCATCGTTGCCATGTAAAAAACCATCCTGTAGAGCGGGGATACTCAACTTGCTTTACCAAGGGGCCACTTTTGCAAAATGACAGGAGGCCAGGGACCATTTAATACACAAACATTAATATTTATCAGATAACATGAATAAATGAGGCAAAACCAGTCCCAGAAGTCCCGCACAAGACAAGTGTAGGCAGGGGAGTTTCTAGGATGAGGACATTCGGTGCTTAGCCGACATCTGCTGGAGTGTCTGGGTGTCACTACTACGGTAGAGCTTACATCCTATTTTGTATCTTATTGTTCTCCAACTGTCTTCATAATTCTGAAATAATTACACAACAAATGTAGAGGATGATGCAAAACTTTAAGCATTCTGGGATTTTGGGGAAACCTTCGGAGCTTCAGCTCCAGCAGCCACTCCTCAACTCAACTGAGTCTCTCTATGTCTCGCCTGAACAACACTTTCCTAAAAAATATTAACATATTAATCTGGTATGTTGACTATAAACAAATCCTTAAATACTGCAACAGCTTGTTTGACACCACTTAAGAGATTTAAACCTGAGATTCACTTGTCATAACAAGCTACTGCCACCCATGTAGAAGCATGTGTGTGTTTTCCTGTGTGCTTGAATTTAGCCTGACTATAATTTGCTGTACATTAGCATGACAGAACTCACTGCTTGTCTGTAAAAAAAACGGTGTGTACAATTGAAATCAGATCTGATAGAATTTTAAGTGAGAAAATAACAGTCTGACCAGGTGGGTGACTTCCAGTGGAATCGAGTCTTTTCATGTCTGTCCAGTCGGGATGATTTTGGCAGCGTAAAATGTACGATAACAAATCTCTTGTTTCTCACATGGCAGCTAGGTGTGCAAAGCCTCAAACCAAATGTGTCAACAAGCAACGGAGCGGCCAAAACCTCTTCCCAGCTTGCTGTGATCCCAGCCCAGTTCAGATACTGGATACTGGGGCCTGGCACTGGCGAGGCGGCTACCTCATAGAGGATAGGGCAAGGAGAGGTATTCACATCTTCACACATTGTTTGGAAGCTCGCCCTGAAGGAGGAAATCAAAGTTCTCTCCTTACCGTAGAAGAACATGAGACAGGTTGCGGAGTAAATAACAACACTGTTGAAAAGTTGCGATGCTTCTATATTTCTTTGGCTAACAAACAAACATATAATCAAATTTACATCCCCCCTCTACATATATATCTATCTATAAGTACTGTATATATGTCTTCACCAGAGTAACATGAGGTGGCAACAGAGACACACAGCTATGGGGTCAGAGTGCGTGTGTTTTGTTTAATCCTTTGTCTGGGTTGAGATAAGTGAGCCAGAGTTTGTTCTTGTCCTTAAACTCCAGACCTGAGGCTATCTTAAGTGTGCACAATACCACGCAGAGGCTTCACTGTGAATCTCCACTGTGGCTGCTGC
Organism: Chaetodon striatus; assembly: GCA_029783705.1. Classification (NCBI taxonomy): domain Eukaryota; kingdom Metazoa; phylum Chordata; class Actinopteri; order Chaetodontiformes; family Chaetodontidae; genus Chaetodon; species Chaetodon striatus. The sequence continues at coordinate 7,496,576 of JAPZEB010000015.1, read as the reverse complement.
ATGAGTCAGAATGAGTCAGGGGAGGTGCTCCTTATCCCATTTGATCTCCCAAGCACACACTATTTCCTGGAAGTCCTCGAGACACACTCACTGTGCACTGATGTGGGACGTAAACACACGCATGTGCACGCTGAGAAGTTCACAGAGGGGCATGCAGACACAGGCCCATCTGGCCAGAGAAGCACCTTAATATGAATGTGCATGTTAATGCAAAAACACACTCATAACTACTGACACTTTCTGACCCCTCCTTGAAAGATGATTCTTCCTCTTACCTTGTTCACAGTTCTTGCCTCCATAACCGGTTGGGCATTCGCAGCTGTAGGTGTTCCACTTGCTGACACACACTCCTCCGTTCTGACACACCTCATTTGTGCAAAAGTTTGTCTTTGCTGGACAACCTTGACATCAAACACATAAAAGAATGATTAATATCTGTTTGCACAATGAATGTGCCCAATTATGGGCTGCAGAAACAAAGAAATATTCTAAATAAATCATTTTAAAACGTGCTAACTTTAGCTCACTGCTCATGGTACGCATTTTTTTTTTTTAAAAAACTACTTATTTCAAAATATATAAAATACAGAGCCAGGACAGGGGTGTAAACTCAGGATTTCAAAGACAAAACTCACAAATTTTCTGCCTGAAAGTCAGCTGACATAGTCTGAACTGTGACAAAGTCAACGCAGGGAGGAAGTCATGGCGGATGAATGAGTCAAGCACTTTCTCCCAGGAGACTGGGGTTTGTGTCCATGTGAGTCAACGTCGGCTTATTATTTTTAGACTTAGTTTGACTCAGATTTTAAGTTGCCTAAAGCTGCTGAATGCACACTGTTTATATAAACTTTAGCAGCTGAATAGGCCAGTTTCTGTTAACGTCATATTTCAACGTAGGTAGGCCCGCCAGGAAGGACGTCCAGCTGTTGGCCAGGTGACGTCCAGGATGTTGGCACACCTTCATTTTTGGATCTATTTTTGAACTTTTATGTGATGTCTTAACTGGACATTCAAACCCCAGTCATTCATTGTCTCAATGTTTTCTGGGAGTGAGGTGAAAGGATGTAGTTTCTTCACAAAAAAAAAACAGCAACAAAAAATCCGACTATTTTACAAGTTTTTTTTCTCATTCATTTGTGAATTTAATCTCAGACAATATTCAATATTCAAGTTTTTCTGCTAATTTTGTGAGATTTTTCTCATAAATATTACCAATTTAATATAAGACATTTTTTTAAATTTACTTTTTTTTATTATAAGTTTATGACTTTAATCTCAGAAATTGCAATGAGTAAAATGAGTAATGTCTCTACCAATGCAGTGTAACTCCACTGAGTGACCATGGCCTTAGTTTACCACACATCATGTCTAACCTGCTTCTGTGCCATTGTTAGCGATGTAGCTGGCCATGTCGATGGGTCTGCTGTCAATGCTGAGGTTTCTCATGCAGCCCACAAAGTCTCTGTTCCTGACTGGGAAGTCCTCGGGTAGGTTGGGAACTCCGCCTAGCAACAGCGGTCCTGTCAAATCCAGTGACCTGCGGATGACACGGATAGAAAATAGATCAAAGAAAAATCCAATATGTGAAAAAAATAAAAAAAATAAAAAAATCAATGTGTGTCAATGTTAAATACTTTTAAATACAAGAAACCACAAAATTAGAGTCAGGTGCTTACACATACCCACACTAATTCAACTCTACAGTGACTCAACTCTTTGTGAATACATAATAGGAAAAAAATACGATGAACATTTAGCATAAAATAAGAAAACAATGCTCAGTACTGTCCATTTCTATTCGTGTGTGACAAACAAATCAGTGACAAAAAAGGCGACTGAGGTAAGGCATCGGCCCTTAGCATGACTGACATGCCTTCAATAAGTTTTCACGGTTTTAAGCTGTCACAAGGCCAAGTGCTACCATCACCATGACTGTGTCAGGTTCCACATACTAGGTCACGCAGGAAGCTGCTTACACCTCGAGCCTTTAAAATACTCAACATCAAACACCGAAAGACTTTAAGAGACTTAATGTAATGCAATGCTAAACTGTTGAAGGTAGTGTGTGTACAGCACAAACATTGTTGCATGGCCAACAGCATGTAAGGCGTATTTAAGGAGTCTTAAAGAAAATTTTAAAAAAATCCAATCCAGGAATCTATTGCATCTTGTCTTAGAGCCATTACTGCAATATCAGATATTTTTACTTAGGAGTTGTGCAGAAAAATGTCTGTATTGCTTCAAAATAATAATAAAAAAAAGTTTGTTTTCATATTACTAAGGCAATCTGATTTGTTTTTGATTTCATACACCAAAAGATACCCTGCTATGCAGAAAGTTTGTGTAGAGACAAGCCTCTAAGCAAAAGCCAGACATGAAATTACAGAATTGAAATGATGAAATAAATAGTTTGGCAACACAGATATCTATTAGAAGATACAGATCAGAAATTGTGGATATGAGAAGTGAATCCAAATGTTGCTTGATTTCCAAGTGCGATACAGAGAGAGATGTCTTGAGGACATTTGTTCAGAGACATACTGTCTGAAGACTGTTCTGAGTTGTAACATGAATAGTACAGCCTTGCAAACAGTGTAAAAGCACATTTATACATTTGATGAGTCAAACTGAATGGACTCTGACAGAAGTTCTTGAAAAATGCACAATTCGAAAAGATGTTCTGGTCTTAAAAAATAACTGACTGTTTCTGCTACTGATACTTTAAGTACTCTTTAAAGCCGCAATTTAAAATCTTGTGGAACTATGCTTATCCAATAATGTGTAGTGGAAGTGTAAATGGAAGTGTTGCTAATTATGATTAAAAAAAGCTTAAAAAAGGTTACTGCCGAAAACTGAAAGCCAAGTGGTTCCTGTTCTGTGCCTCAATCACACTCTGAATCATGTTGACACACTGTCCACAACAAATCTTGAGACGTTTGCTTGTTTGCACCACATGACACACCGGCATAATGTAATATTTGTGTATTCCAGTTAAAGTACCCTCTAAATGCCTCTGAGCCTCTGTGACCTGTGCAACAAGTTCCTGGAGGAATGTTACCTCGTTAACTGCTCTTTGAAGCTGGCTGTCTCTCTCTGTCCCCACCCTCTGCAAACTAAATGTGTCTGAGCATGCTAGCGCTTCATAAGACTCATTAAAAAAAAGTCTCACGCTACAAAAACAAAAATTCATTAGTGTGTGTGGTAAACAGTGAGTCAGGTAAAGCCTGTGTTGAGGTGAGCTTTTGGGTGTCTGAGGCTGTGTCTGACAGCAGAAAGGCCACGACGATGTACACAGAGATTTAAAGACAAAAGGAGACAATGTTGGAATGAGAGTTGTGTAAGCTGTTGTAATGAAGGTAATTTTGCATGTCCCTGAAGGTAAAACATCTTTACCCATTAGTCTGACTGGTTTGTGTGTGGAGTGTGCATGGCATAAGCTGGAGATAATGAGTGTAAAGATTTAAAATCAGAGATAAGTGTAAGAGAAATGCTCTCTCTTACTTCTTCTGTCCAGTCTGGGTGCCTTGGGCGGCGCAGGAGTAGTTGCCGATCTGCTTTCCGAAGCGAATCGCCATGGAGATGTCACAGTCATCCACAGCAACCACAGCCACCTTTTCTCCAGAGGGTCCATGAGGGATGCCCAGACGCCCAATGTTCGGCTGAAAAATAAAACAAAACATTCATCAACATTTGTATGACAGGATCCAGGTATCCAAGGATTCTTTTCACCACCGATTCCACTTTAACTTTTGATGCTGTCAGGAAGAGATTATGGAGCGCCTAACGTCATTACATTAAATAGAAACTTTGATTTGAATAAAAAAAAAAAAAAACAATGTGTCAACATACTGAGTCAACTATGACACCTGAACACCACAATAGGTGGAATAGGTGTGAAAATTAGCATGCAAGCAGAGAAGCAAAGAGATACAGCTAGCTAAAAGCACAAGTTGAAAAAATGGTTGAAAAAGGCAGTGAAAAGCTAAAAGTAACGAATATATGGTTCCAATAGAAAACTAAAAGCTAAAGGTAAAGGATAACTTGTTCTAACAGATAGCTTAAAGCTAACAGTAATGGATAAATAGTTCGGATACATGGCTAAAAGCTAAAGGCAATGGGGACATAATTTCAATAGATAGCTAAAAGCTGATGGTAATGGATAAATAGTTCCATTAGATAGCTAAAAGCTAAAGGTTAATGGATAAATAGTTCCATTAGATAGCTAAAAGCTAAAGGTTAATGAATAAATAGCTCCAGTAGATAGCTAAAAGCTAAAGGTAATGGATAACTCTGTCTGATAGATGGCTAAGCGCTAAAGGTAATGGATAAATAGTTCTGTTAGATAGTTAAAAGGTAATGGTAATGGATAAATATTTCCTTTACATAGCTAAAAGCTAATGGTAATGGATAAATAGTTCCAATAGATAACCAAAAGCTAAAGGTAATAGACAAATGGTTCCGATAGATAGCTAAAAGCTAAAGGTAATGGATAAATGGTTACAACTGACAGATTAAAGTTAAAGTTGATGGATAGATTATTAAAATAGCTAATGCTACCTGAAAGTATTGAAAAAAAGTATTGAACAATTAGCCAGACGTGATGGATAAATGGTTCGAATAGTTAGCTAAATTATAGCATTATCAGTTGAAATTAGCTAACAAATAATGCATAAATAGTTTAAGTAGCTAAACAAAATGGATTAATTGTTGAAGTAGTTAGCTAAAAGCAGGTCTTGTAGATAGTGTTGAAATGGTTAGCATGAAGTAACAGATAAATTGTTGATAAAGTTAGCTTGAAATAATATATAAGTTGGCTACAAGTTAGGGCAAATGGTTGAAATAGCAAATGTATTAGATAAATAATTGAAACAGAGAGCTTCAGTGGATAAATGGTAAAAACAATTACAGCTTCTCTAAGACAAAAGGTAATGCAAACAAGCTAACGGACTTCAACATTGACAAATCAATTACATGAAAAGATATTTGACATTTCATCAGTTTTATATCACTATTAGTAAAATAATATCCAATTTAAAATCATTACAAACAAAAATCTTTAACATGATGGGTGGTGTCAGTGAAGGGGTGCTTGAGTTCATCTGACAGGGCTGCGAAGGTACATCTAATGAAATAAAGGTTGGGAACATCGCTCTACACTACATGGAATCACATCTATTGTCTCTTTATGCCTACCCAAGTGCAAAAATGATCTTTTCTACAGTGTATTGTCATGGTAAATCTCAACTGACGGAATTTTGTTAAAAATTTTAATGCCTAATTTCTTTCTTTCTTTCTTTTTATTCAATGTAAGAAACTTGGCTAAGCTTCGGTGCTCGATCAGTGCAGGTCAGAGCTACACAAACAATGTCTATCTGACTTTAGCCGACTTGGAGTAGAAGAACACAGGCCTCTCTTGGCTTACGACGACAAAAAGCCCATTGTGCATTAGCTTGCCCACCTAATGATTACAAAGTAGGCTAATTCCTCCATCAAGGCCTGTGGCCGACAAATGTTGATCTGAGAAAATGTGGATCAGCTTAGAAAATCAGGCCACCAAATCGCTTTAGTTTTTGTAATATCTAACCTGAGACCGAAGTTCAATGGAGCGTTTTACTTAACAATAGTGGCATTGGAGCTGGAAGCAGAAGGAATTTGAGGCGTTCAATAAAAAATGTTTCCATCTATTAAATAACCCCTCTTTTCATTGCTAAAGATATGAGCCATTTTGAGACATAAAAAATAAATTCTCTTGACTCATAAAGTTGATATGGCAATCTGTTTCCAACATCTTACAGTAAAATGAAAGGGTTAGCATTTCATTTTCTTGCTGTGAGTGGCTTACAGTAGATCAAAACTGATTAGTAACCTCTCTCTGCTATCTCTCCTGAGAGACGGGTAAAGCTGATGACTACAACAACACATAACAATGGACTACAGATCCCAGATCTGATCACAGAGCAGTGTTTACATAAGGCACTCAGGCTGATAGAGGTTTGACAGTTTGAGTGATAGCAGAAGACAATTTAAAACCACAACTACAGCTCAATGTGACAAAACGAAAGACAAAAACCCCTTTTTAAAAATTCAGATTGTCCTTGAATAAATTGTTTGCAACACCTCATTCCAGATACTTTGGTGCATTTTCATCTTTCACGTGAGATTGAGAGAAACGTTGACAAAAGAAACGAAAAAAAAGTGAGAAAAAAAGAAAAGGCGAGGTATGCATAGAACGACAATGTGTGTGCATGTGTTAGTCTGCTTCATAAACTGGATTAGAGTAATGAGATACTGGTGGGGCAGAGGCTCTGCAGACAAAGGAAGAGGGGGAAAAAAAGAAAGCGGAAAATAGAAAAGAAAGAGCGACGGACAAAAATAGGGAAGTGGACTGACCAGAAATAAGAGCCTGAAAGAGAAAGACAAAAGAGAAACTGGCAGACGGGTATAAAAAAAAAAAAAAAAGAGCAACAGAGGGGTGCAGTGTCTTCTATTTTGGCTCAGGTGGGCTCCGGTCCGGACATATTTTTCCAACCCACAGGGAGTTTATCGCTGCCACTCCCTTCAACATGCCCTGTTTCCAGTGATTCCACCAAAAACACTTTCACACTTTCCATGAAGACAAACAGGAAGGACAACTGAGGAGCGCTACACTTCTGACGCCACCGCTGTTTTCTTTCTTTTTCACCTCTAATCTTATTTGGACTGTCTTTTATATTTCACTCACTCATCCGCAGAATCATTTCACACACACACACAAGCACAGAAAAATGTGAGTGAGAAAGCTGTGGGAGCATTTGATCCTTTTCCTGTGGAAGTGTGATAATAGATAGCGCAACCCACAGAAGCCATATCAGGCGTAGTGAAGGAGCAAGGCATCATGGGTAAACTCAATCATGTCTCCTTTAAACGTTGAACAGAGAAACAGCAGTAAAGGATGTAAATATCAACACAAAATCATCAATTTGTTGTCAATTTACATTATTCATTTGATTTTTTTTAACTTCCAACTTCATATTAATAATAGGTATAGTAAAATAATAAATTATATATTAGAATTTAATTAGAAAAAGCAGCAAATCCTCACAATTTAGAAGCTGTATCCAGAGAATGTTTAGCATTTACGCTTGAAAAGAGACTCAAATGATAAATCAATTATCAAAACAGTTGCCAATTTATTTTCTAATCTAATTGTTGCCGCTTTAATTTTACTTTTCAATTATTGCATTCAAAATAAACTGTTAAAGCTGTATCTAAATATACTCCGCCAAACTGTTTTTTCCCTCACTAACCTCTCACAGACTGTTGTGCATGTGTCTGTGTATCAGTAACCTGTAATCATTTTGTATGAGGGGCATGTATAGCAACCATTATGGCAGGAAACCACACCCCTATCACTGGCAACCAGCCAGCCGCCCCTCTGCTCTGTATCTACAGGTGCCTACTTGTGTTAACTCTTCCACCCTCACCTTCCTAACATCGCCATGGTGACCAAAGATATCCGGCATTGCAGGCGGCTTACGTGTGAACAAGTAGGGGCGTTCTTGTCTCCAACAGTTGGATGAAGTTGCATGGGACGGGCCTTAGCTGAAAGTGTTCATGATTTAATGTGTAATTATGTAACTTGGATTCTACTTCCTGAACTGACAGGATAGCAGCCTATGGTGAAATGCTGCACTTCAGGAAATCTTTTAACAGGTGAGGGAGTATGCCATGATGGCAATTCAGACTTTTTATAAGTCTATGAAATGTTCCTGATAATTAGAGGTACCTTTAATGTGTAACCCTGCTGCGAAATATGCAAGAATGTCCCCTGTGGGCAGCCTGTGAT
>JAPZEB010000015.1:7466737-7481733 GCA_029783705.1 Chaetodon striatus | reverse complement strand
TGCTGGACAGTCAATGAGCATCTGTCGCCCTAGTCTTAGCAGTGTGCCCACCAGTAAGTGACATCACTCTTATTGGCAGTTCAGCTCAGTGCACGAGAAGAAAAATGGAAGTGAGGAAAGTAAACAAAGATCTGAAGTCAAGAAGGAAACAAACTTATTACATGAGGTCAGATTATTTTTTTAGCCATTGAGCTCTATAGTAGAAACATTTCATAGTGGTTTGTGTAATTGTTTGCTGGTGCAGGGTAAATATGCTTTGTTCTTTCAATATTGTATTGTGTTGTTGATGTGCTAACTGGCTAACTAGCATCTTAAATCTGTCATATCAGCCTCCCGCTATGGAGAGTTATTTCCTCTTGCAGACACAGGATGTAAGCACTGGTTGGCTGTCTGCTATGATCTTTCCTGTGTGTTCAGGTACAACTTTTTTGGACAACACAGGAGACGTGAGGCAAAGCAACAGTTGGCTTTTGTCGCAACTAGTTCTCCAAAGTTGGTTTGGTGTGTCTGGGCTTTTATGGAAACCTTCTCTATAGTGAGTGAGACCATTTCTCTTTAACCAGAAACAGCCTAAAAATCACCATCACCAATTCTACCAGACTCCATTTAAATAAACAGTAATTTTAGCACATATAGAGACAGCATATTTCTACATTTAATTGTGTAAATTAAGGACTTAGTTCAATGAAACCACAGTTGGTGATTGTTGAAACAGCGGAAAGGTGTACCAAGACGGTTTTTGTGAGGTTTTTTGTTTGTTTGTTTGTTTCTGTCAGCTTTGAATAAAGTGTGTTTCACGATGATAAAATCACTGTTAATTTAAATGGGGTCTGGTGGGTTTGGCAACAACAAATTCAAGACTGGTTCTCATTGAACAAAAAGGATCTTACGTCCTGTGTAGGGATCTTTTCCATAATGTTGTCAGACACTTAGAATAACAAAATGAGCCTGTCAGTGGCAAAAACAAGCATTTTTTGTGGGCCTAAATTGATGGTGCGAACATGCACCTAATGGTTACATCGCAGCCTGCTCTCTGTCAGTATTGAACCAGTTTCAAATAATTTTGTTTCCATTAGTCAAACATGCGAAAATAGGGCCTAGGTTAAAAAAAATACCAACTTAACCCTTTAAGACAGATATTGCTGTGTGTACTGTATGTGTGTGTACAGAGGCATACGTGCTCAAGTGTCTGTGGTTGGATATGTCACCAGCCAATTTGCCCACAATAACCACATCCAAAGTAAAACATAATTCCTTCCTGCCAACTTCAAAAACACCTCTCCCACCACCTCACACAATAGGCCACAACTCATGCTCTGCCGCCTTCGGACAAAGATGTCTCTGGCAGATTTACATCGCGCTGTGAAATACTAAGCTATGCGAAGAGCAGGTGAAATTTACAGCAGGAAAAACGCAGGGAACAAGCATGTGAAAGCACCAAACCAGCTTACACATGTCAACATAGGTAGGTACACGTAGTGACACAAAATACGGGTTTGGAAGCATGTTTACATGCAGCAGTACTAGATTACAACGTGTCAGAATAATGAGTGTTTAAAAGTACTAAAAACATGTCTCCTGTGATAGGGAGTGTATCTACTTTGTTTAAACAGTTAGAGCAACAGTATGATGCATTATAATTAGTAAAAGAACAGTTCCTGGTATTCAAATACAGTGTGTGTGTTTATGTGTGATGATAACCTTAACTGTTTGAGGTCTGGGCAAACCTGCGTCAAGAAGAACAAAGAATAACATGGCCTCTTCCTCTGGCAACCCACCCCGCTGGGGAATGTGGAGTCTGGGGCTTCACCTCAAAAAATAACTACTTAACCTTTTTTTAAAAGAAAAATGTTCAGCAGCGTGAACACACAAATGTGCACCTGTGTCTGTGCCGAAACACATGATGTCGCAGTGCCTCTTCAGAACACACACATCCCTGTGCACAGCTGACGAAGTGTGTGAGAGCATGTGTGTTGCCATGACACATGCATATGCCTAATAAGGAATGCATCTGTCCCTCTAAGTCTTTAAAGCCACCCAGGAAAAACATGTGGCCTGGACTATGAGCAATAAAACTACAACACAAGGAGATGATGACAACTCCAAAACCACTTACAGGCAGTGGATTTATTTTAAGAGCAACTGTGTGCATGTGTAGAGGACTGTGTGTGTGTGTGTGTGTTTGACTGCATGTTAGCTTGTCCTGGAAACCTAATAAACCCTGAAACATCAACAAACAGACAGAAAGAGAAACCAAAGAGAACAGTGACAGCTATTTATTTCTAAGAACAGATTGAGATAACTGTTCAAAGCAATTCCCCTGATGAATACCAGTACGAAAAACTACATTTGTAAAATATCGTTGCACTAAGTAAAAGCATCTGAGTACATCTGAGCATATTTAAGTTAACACAGCATGTTTCTAAATACAGCTGAGTGGGTGAGTTACTTCAAGTGTTTCAGCCCAGCAGCGGTGGAATGCAAAAATACACACACGGTATATTTAAAACGTACTTCAAGCTATGCTGTGAAGTAATTTGCACTTATGTACTGATGATTAAAGTCCTGCCATGTAAACAGCACAGAGTGAGAGCCAGGGAGGAATGGCAGAAGCAGGAAAGAGTGAACTTTTGGTACTCGCTGGTGATAAGAGCCAGCTAAGCCAGTCTGGGAATGCTGTCTACACACCCTAGCTGTAAATATCGAAGCCCATATTAGAAAGAGTAACACTATTAACCTGTCTAGCGTCAGGCCTGCGTGAAGCAGCGTTACTAAAATACTGCAAACACACGCATGCATGTCATGTCTATAGTCGTGCTCTGCTTCGCTGAATCTGGCACCGTGTGGATACATCACTTGGAACTTAATTATAGTTTATCCTTTGCTGTGGTTTACAGTGAACTGGCGTTTCACTAATAAGCATTTTTTCATAATTTATTATTGTTTAAAGATAGCTGGTGAAACATGAGCACAAGTATGATTGATATGCCTGCACGTTCCGTCTTGTTTATCATCTCCATACTTCCCACGTGAAATCATACAAACCAATAATATCTAGCTAACTCTGCCTGGAACAGCTTATATAGTCACATTTTCTGTCACCACTCTGAACCAAATTAAAAGGGTCTGTGTTATGGATTAGTACTTACAGAGATCATTAACTCACCACAAATTTAAAGAAGTTTGACATGAAACAGCCACTTTATAATAACTGTGTTTAAGTTTGGATTACAGTGTGGGCCAAATGCTGCAAATTAAGTTGATGTGACAAAGTCTCAGTTAAAGTTTGAGCTTTCAGCTGCATCTCACAATCTTTATCAGCAGAGTTGAGTAGGAGCCTACAACGAAGCCACCAGTAGGAGATCTGAGGGTGATAAATTAGTGAGAATTATTAAATTTTGATGGAGCGTTTTTATTCTTACCAGCACAGCATTTTTAACCCTGGTTTAGCAGATGCAGTAAATCATCTCACATGATGCTACTTGCGGCTGTGGCACAGGGGGTAGAGCGGGTCGTCCACTAATTGCTGTGAGTGCGTTTAAATGTTTAAAACTAAGTAGCAGGAGTCACCTTTTATGGTAGCCTCTCCACCTGTGTATAAATGTGTGGGTGAATGGGTGAATGTGACGAGTGTGTGAAAGCGCTTTGAGTGGTCAAACCACTAGAAAGGTGCCATACAAGTGCAAGTCCATATACCATTTACTCAGCTAATCAAATTTGTGCAGTACGACAAGCATTGCGAGTGTGTGGGATACAAACATGCACACAAGAGACATGAATAACAAGAATGTAACATCACATGGTGCGTCTAAAGACAGAAAAGTGCACAGCGAAATCAGAGCTTCTAATCAAGAGTAGAAAGACTCTCACATGTCCATTCCTCCCATGGGCAGTATGTGTTATCATATGTTCCAAAACCTTGGTGATTATTAAATGCAGCATTGTGAAGTGCAACTATGAGACAAAGCAAGGGCATCTTTTGTGCAAACACGCTCAATCACATCCTACCTGTGGGCATGGACAATAAAATATGTTATATCAGTCAATTATTATATCATACAAAGTGCAACGCCATTGAAATGGCACTGAATCACTGAATGATGACGCAAATTAGATACTAGACGGGGGATTACTAATCACCTACTGGCTGTGGTCATGGTAAGAAATCAATGGACCTAAAATAAATCTAGCATCCCTTGTCTATTTGGCATCTATTGTATCCTGATGTAACCTATGCAGGTGGCCAGGCAGATATAATCATGATACAGCTGACATCCTGCCCAGTGTCTAGCTCAATAACATCATTTCCTGCCACGAGAGACATCACATCCTGTAGCTAGCACACATCAAAACCCAAGACAAAACCTCCTGCTGCTCCAAGAATACCCATCTACCCGCTTTATCTGTGTTTGTGTGTGTGTCTTTCCTGTTTAGGTTTGCCTTGCTGACACAGTCGACTGTCCTTGAGACCCCTGCACCATGGAATTTCAAAAATGTCTTTATCCTTCCACTTCTATTGTCGAACATTTCTAATAGCAGTACGCACATATGGACACATTGAAAAACACAAACACACACACACACGCACACACACACACAATCAGAGTAGCTCTCTATTTGTCTGCCCCCCACGGATGCAAACACACGCACAGACAGATTTCCAACCGACCTAGATCATTGCAACAATAGCAAGTCCACGTCTGTTGTCATGCCAACCCTCCCCCCGACCTTTCACCTCTGTTTTTCAGCACAGGCACCCTGGTTCTTCTGAGGAGAGCAGCAGTGGCTTTAAAAGGGGGCACCCGTACAACTCTGCACAACTTCAACCGCCTCATCATCTGACCTAATAAATCACCGTCTGTGCGTGCGTGTGTGTGAGTATTGTGTGAGCGTGCCGTTGGGACCGTTAAAAAACTACTGGGGGGACGAACAACCCTGGGTTGGGTTGCAGCAGCTATTTGTGAATCTACAGTGTTATAAGGTAGTCCCTCCCGGGTTCTTCGTAACTACTGGCTCATTTTAAACCAGAGATTCAGGTTGCAACAAATGTCTTCAGTAGTAAAAACCTAAGCACCGATTAAACTGGTTGAATCATAAATATGTGTGGTGCTGTTCAAACAAAAACAGTCCTAAAAATAAAGTTACAAGCATCATAAGTTGTAATGAAACCCCCCAGAACAACTGTTTTACAGAGCTAAACAACATATTAAGACTTTGTTATATTTGTATTTGCATACATGGAGAAATAGAGGTTGAAGTGCTAACCGACACTGTTTGGTAATTTAATTTAATGTTAAGGACATAATGGTGTAAAATGTGTGGTGTTATTTTTGTTAAATGCAATTTAATATCTTACTGGTTTACATAAAGTGTCAGGTGGACAGATGGACCATTTTTCATGCCACCTTGTTTACTCTTCAGTCTAAATTGGTCTTATTTTAGTAAGCTAACGTTAGTTTTGTCTGTTAGCTAGTTCAGTTAGCTACTGTACGCAACATTTAAACCTGGCAAATATTTACGGAGTGTAAATATCCACTAACAACAAATCTTTATGTAAGAACTAGTATTGTGGTGCAACTTGTTTTAATTTACAGATGCATTGTTCTCCAATTAGTAAAAACCTGCATTATATATAGGTTAAGTTTAACTTTGGCTAACACAAGAGGCATGTTGTTTTGTTGTCTTAGATAAATTGTGTTATTTTTGTGAAATACAGTTTAAAATGTTAAGTTTTCATCTAGATAAGCGATCAGCCTCTTATACTCTTCAGTCTAAATGGGTTGTAACTTCTTTTAGCCAGCTAACATTAGTTTGAATGTAGTTAATGATAGCTATGCAACAGTTACACCTAACAGTTACTGGGTGTAAATATTAAAGGGACAGTTCATCCCAAAATCAAAAATACACATTTTTCCTCCTACATGCGGTGCTAATTATCAGTCTTGACTGTTTTGGTGTAAGTTGCAAAGTGTTGAAGATATCAGCCATAGAGATGCTTTCTCTCCAGTATAAAGGAACTAGATGGCACTTGGCACAATTCCTTCTACATGGCGATAGAGTTGGCAGCTGTGGTTCGATAGTCAGTAAGTAGTTCCTACACAAAACTGTTCACACAAAGGTCTGTGGATTATCTTGAGTAACCAGGTCATGATTTCTGGAAAGAGACATTGCTGTAGAGTTTTTCCAAATGTAATTTTTTGACGGTTTGAGCACCACAAGCCAAGTGCCATCTAGTTCCATTATGTTAGAGAAAAGGCAGACATCTCTACGGTTGCTATCTCCAACACTTAGCAACTCAAATAAAGTCGAGTGCCAGATATGCCTCGAGAAAGTGGCATATCACAAATCTACAACAAACTGGGCAAATCATAAGTAACAGCTCAGCCGTCTTGCGAAGCATTCTTTATGTCTAGCTATTATGGCTAAGGTTACTGAGATCTGCATGCTAACTTATGTCCTCATGTCTCATTACCACCCCCTTCGCCCCCTACCCTCCTCAAAGCTTTGATTAATTGTGGATATTTCTCACTGAAGCTTTGATGCTCAAAAACGGATACTCGGGACAGCCCTACAATATATCAATCGCCAGTCGCCATCTCGACCAAAATCTCTTTATAGCTAAAACCCCTTTAAAGCTGCATGAAAGATACCATATGGACTGAGAGGTGTCATGTGTTTGCATGACATGAATCTGGAATACCTCACGGTTTGAGAATTAGTCTCTGATCTTCTGTCTAGTCTCTATCTGTGCTATGCAAGCAATGCTACCTAAACACAAATGTGTGTGTGAGCGCTCCTGCACGCACGGCAGACACATGCGTGCCTTCATTCACGTCCATACATTCACATGTCAACACATCTGATCTATTGTGAGAACATTACTGCTTTCTGCCATATACATTTCCACTAAGCCCTTCAGCAACTGATGTGGGATTAAATTACCATCAGTCAGTCCGACTTCTGATCATTCAACGCATGAAGAAAAGCTGACCCTGTGTCAGCGCTACAGTCGGCCTCAGGCTAATTTAACGGAATGTGTCACCAGCTTTGCAAATCAGTGGTGTGTATTAAGACTGACATTGATGGAAGGCACACATCCCCCTGCTTTACACACTAATAACACCAGGATACACTCATAATACTGGTGTAATACATGTGTGTGCTTACTGCTTGTATCTGCATGTCACTGAAGCAAAGTAGAAGACTATGGGATCACTAAAGCTAAATAAATCAGGAAAGTAAACTGCACACAACAGGAGCAAAGCAGGAAATCTGTTTGGATGTACGATTAATCTCTTGTTTCCATGGAGACATCCCTACAAACACTAGACAACCCAACAGACAAACAAAACAAAGTGCCAACAGACTGTACCCACTCTGCAAATAATACCAGTGGTAGCAAGGGGCCTTGAAGCAATCTTAACAAAGCACTACAAGGTTTAAGCCATTGTCTCTGGCATCATAAAGGCAGTGCTGTTCAACAGGCAGACATGCAGCCTTAATACACCTCAAACAATAGATACACATGTGACCCTGCAGGTAACATGGTAGAGTATGGTAGCCTGATTCATCACCTTTGATGAAAACGTCCCTGTCAAGGCTGTAGAGTATGCTATGGGCTCTATACCGGGTCACAAGAAAGAGGCGAACAACCTGTGAAATGTGAGAGGGTGTGCATTGTAGGGTAGCGTTAGACCAAGAAGCAGGGTACAAGTTGCAAAACACAGGTGCTGCTGAAATACGATGCTGGAAGTCTTGGGTCAGGCCAGTGATGCTACTGCTTTCAGCATCGGCTACATGAAGGAAGAGCCAGAAAGCGATAGAGGGGGAAAGTGAATGAAAAGAGGGTTAGATGTCTGATATCAGAAAAAAAGTATAGCACATGCATACAGTTAGCATATTAGCTTTAAGGGATATAAATGGCTTCAGTTAGGTAAGATGAATTACCAAGCAGAAACTATAGGATCAACACGTTTAGAGGACAAACATTATCTTATTTCCTGTCTGGTTTAATGTTATAATAACAATGGCCGCAGGCTCTGGAAGTTTGTTGGAAATGAACACCACTGCAATGTAAGCCCGTCTAATATAATATTACAAGTGAAGTGGATACATGAGCTAGGTTGTGAAATAATCGCTGTCTCTTGTCTGGGATTGGACTTCGTAAAGAGGCAAGAAGACCAGCGTGGGAACGTCTTGAAAAACAACTATGAATGAAACAAACTATGATGTCTTGTTAGTGATTAAGATTCAATTGAGACTATGCAATCATTAAAGTATGCACGGGCTCTTGACTCAGACACATACATACTTACTGGTATGACATGTAGCGGGAAAATACAGTTGATGAACTTTTGACCCTTGAAGTTTGAGCCAGGCCCCTGCACTTCTCTCAGAAAAGGTATACTATAAGTCAGCGTCAAAGGCTAAGGCAGAGGGGTAAGCCCGTGTCACAGTTAACGTCATTAGTCAAGCCTGCACCGTTAAGATAATCTCCAGAATCAACATTCAAGGTCAACTGCCTCTGTAGCCTCAAAAAAAGCCACATTTCATTCACTTTACTCCCACCATACAATTTTGGAACTTATCAACGCCCAACACTGGCTAAGTGTTGGGTGTTGATAAGTTCTCACCAAAGCAAACTGAAGGGTCAGTGTCTCATGTTTTACTCTCATCTCACTTTTTCAAGCACTAAGAAGTACATTTTTATTGGAGGACGAGGAGGAGGGGCAGCGCTCAATTGGGCGGTTAAGTTCCTTACCTTGTTGTAGTAATGGAGCTGGACCGAGTGCCACTGGCCGTCACTGACCCCGCCTGAGATGTAGGGAGACACTGTGGTCTTTGTCTCACCTGGATGACGAGGGGAGAAGGGAGGAAAAAAGAAGAGTGGTGGATGAGAGGTCGGGCAATAATACATTGAGAGCATGTAACTGTTTATGTGAGTAGATGGGAACAAAGGTGGGAAAAGGCAAAGTTGTTTCCATTTAATTTAGGGATACAACCACTGTCATGTTTCACTAATCTCTCTCTCTGAATGCAGATTCAACGGTACAAGATTTTGGTATCGGAAGCATTCAGGTTTGTCCGAGTAGTACTGACCAATCGCATTTAAGCAGGCTTTGGTCACCTGCAGGTAAACAATCCTTCTCAACAGCACAGGAGGCTGAAAGCTTTGACTGAAATGCAGTTTCAGAACCCATCGCTGGCTATCTTCGGATGAAGACTGAGCTTTTTATTAGGTTCTTTCTAACTCATCTGCATTCATTTGGAGATATATATCCATAGATATTAGCGGACACATTGTCTGGACCCGTCTCAAGTTGGTCATCAAACTGTAGACAATAAGCTGTGCATGGAACAGGAAGCCTCAGCCCTGATATCCGCTGGCTACACAGGACCTCCATTTGCAGAAAAACTCCAGCATACTGTCTAACTTGCGAAAGAAATGAATGAATTGCAATGTTTCAGTAACTTGACCTTCATAAGGCAAAGCTGATTAAGACATGTTTGCCTGATGAAGGTCTAGCTCCCAAAACATCGCAATACATTTATTTCTTTTGCAAGTGAGACAGTGTGCAAGAGTCTGACTGCAAATTGCGTCCTACTTGTTCTTCTCTTATGCACCTGTTTTGAAATGGATGCGTGAAGTGTTTCTTTGCTCTGTACAATGGATCTCTCAAAATATTGGACGTTGCCCGCAGATGCTTTATCATCGTCAGACAACAGCTAATGGCTTCTGATATAAATGTGTAGTTGTGATGTGTTTAATATGTTGTAAACTAGCACAAGTAGAAAGGAGTCATTAAGTCAGCAAACCGACTTAATCGCCATCTGACATTAGCTAATGTTTGCTAACTTTATCTCCTGGTCATACCAGACCAAGAGAGCTTAACTCCTGAGTGTACTGTACTGTGCAAGAGTATGTTTTTATTTCCTACAAATTGAACTTTAGTCTTACTGAATGAAAGGAGGAACGCTCACAGACAGTTCTACTTCATTCAACAGATTCCACATGTTATAAGTTACCTTTAAAGAAAGACTGTGGCCTTGCTTGACATGCACCCACACACATCATGATCATAAATCAACTGGGAAAGCCAGTATTAGTCTGTAGTATCAATGGCTCTCAGTGAGAAGATTGTGCAGCACAATAGCAGCAGATTTACTGAGGGTTTACTCTGTTTGTCAAGGGCAGGAGCAGCCTGGGCAGGCAGGAATCCACTGCTCTGGAAATCAGTAAACAGTCCTGCAACACTGACAAGTCGCATCTGTGTGTGTGTGTGTGTGTGTGTGTGTGTGTGTGTGTGTGTGTGTGTGTGTGTGTGTGTCTATCAGCGAGAGGGTTAATAAGTGATTGCTCTGTTTTCTTGCTCTGCACGTGAGACACAGAAAAAGGGCGAAGTATGTGTAAGTGATTGTACGTCAGTCTTCGCTCATGTGTTTACCATACTCCTTCTAAAGATAGAAAAGCATGGACAGAAAAATACTGCAAACAAATCAAAGAGTTTCCTCCCACCCTCCTCATTACCCATGAGTCATAATTCTGAACACTCAATTTGATGAGTCATGCATTCAACATTTAGTCATATTTCAGATTTGAAGTGGGGCACAAGGGCTTGGCTTGGCTCCCAAACGGGCTTCACCCAACATAATGATATTGAACTGGATTCCTCCCTGTATGGTACCATGGGAAAGTAGACCGACTCTGAAAACAACAGTCACCAGCCTGAAGAATACGTGTTTGATCTGCAATCCAACAGTTACCAGTTGAACACTGATCATGGGTGTGTTTGATTCATTAGTGGAAGGTAATGAAGTACATTTACTCAAATATTTAAGTACAATTTCGAGGTACTTGTAATTCACTTGGGTATTTACATTTCCTGCTGCCTTATACATCTATTCCACTAAAATTCAGAAGTAGATATTGTTCTTCTTACTCAGCTACATTTATCTAATAACTTAAGTTACTTTGCTGATTCAGATTAATAGTATAAAATATAATCAACAAATAAAATGGGATTTATTATTATAGGTAAACATGAGATAATGGGGGAATTCACAAGCTAGCAGTGTATGGAAAAAGTAAAATTACCCCTAACTTTACCATCTGCAACATCTAAGTAACATTAAAACACACATCAATGTATCAATAATTATAATCCATGTTTGGGAGTAGTGAACTTCATGAATTATAAACCAGTAAATTACATTTCGCAGTGGCTTGCTGGTAGCTCAACTACATTTATATTTGCATCGTAATTCAAGTGATTAAACTTGGTAGTACTTAGTTGTATTATTACCTTTACTGAAGTCAACGACTTGAGTACTTATTCAACCACTGCTTTGATCGCAAATGAACTTTACGTGTGTGTTTATGCATGTGTATTTGCACAACTGTATGTGCATGCGTACTTTGAAAGCTTTCATGGTTTGTGAAAAGGTTTCAATTGATCCACTGATCATGGGCTTTAGCCTCTGTGTTTGCACGTGCAAGCTTGTGTGTATTAAGTTGGTGTTTTTTGGCCAGGGATGTGTCTGTAACATCATTAATCAACCTGGCAGCTCCCACTCTGATGAAGCAGCTGCTTTCAAACCAGTAAAACACACCCATCTCCCGTACCAACACAAACAGAAACACATACACACACAAATAAACATGTTCAAACTTGGGTACATTTGCATACATGCATGCACAAAAACACACACCTTGTAAAAGAAAGTGCATGTTGATAAGAGTCATTCAGCCGACTCTATGTGAAAGTCACTTTAGATAAAGTGTACTTACACTGTTAATCTACTCACAGTGTAGCTGATATAAACAACCATCACTTTAAGACACACACACACACACACTGGGGCCTAACCTCCAGAGAAGGTGAGCTGAATCTGCTCGTCAATGATCTCCAGAGCGATGAAGTCATGTTTTTCATTGAAGCGGCCATTGTAGAGAAGCAGAGCGTTTCTCTCTCTGGTTGCAAACCTGCAGAAACAGATAGGATTTTAAATTGTTTTTCAACCCAAACATGGAGATACAGTATGTAGTAGCTACAGAATAGTATTGCTTTTTGCTGTATAACAGAATGATTCATCTAATCTAAAAGTACAAAGTGAGAAAATAAAAACATGGATATTCAGATTTGTGACACACAGAGTGTTGAGTGTATTCCAACTGTTTTCCCTTCTCTGGCTCATGTTTCCTGTCACATTTCTAAGCACCTATCCAACTCAAACAGACCGGGACTGAATGGTTGACAGCCTTGCAGATAGCTTTATGACAAAAGGACCGAGGAGCTCTTAAGGAAAAGTCACTTGGAAAGGAAAGGGAGGAAGTGTAAATGCCGGTGGGCCACAGAGAGGAAACAGTCCCCCTGCCTTAGATGATGCTGGAGTGTATCCTCGAGTGAATGAGGAAGAAAGACCTGGTGAATACCTACTCATGAGTCTGTTCCACGAGGGTGCAAAGTTCACATATGTAGCTGTTTGTGTGTGTATTAGAAGTGTAAGGTGAGGGCGAGGAGTCAGCCAGCAGATGCCAGCGAGGCCGACAGGACAGGAAGTCAGGATGGCTGTAGCCAAACACTGATAAGGGAAACTCATCGCACAGCCTTTCCTGTTTTCACCGCACTGCAAACCTTTCTCACCGCCACACTGTCGACAAACTCGCATTAATAAACTCATCTCACCTGTTATGAAACACACGATAAAAGTTTCTCTCTGCATAATATTTACTGTGTTGCAAACTTGCTGAGCGAGGGCTGTTTTCCTCACAGCACACCTCATAACGCTGCACACTCAGATGGAGAGTGTGTCTTCTGTATTGGGAGGAGGGAACTGGGACACAATGGAAAAGTGTGCACATGTCTCGGCACGCCCTGGTTGACACACTTTAGCTCACCGAACGCAACTGCGTTTATTTATGCAGCTCCTCACACTCTCAACATTACCATTTACTACAAACACTGCAACAAGTATCTCAGACATGTGCAGCTGCACTGAACAGTGACGGTATGTAACTAAAAGTAAATTTACTCTAGTCCTGTACTTAAATTCAAATTTGAGGTAACTGTACCTTTCTTTAGTATGTCCATTGAATGTAACTTTATATGTCTACTCCACCACATCTCAGAGGCAAATATTATACCTTTTCCTCCACTACATTTGTCTGATAGCTTGGGTTAATTTTCAGTTGCCATCTAAAAATGAGAAGCCTGCTTTTGGCTGAAACCAAGGATTTCCAGTGACAAAACTTCCACTCTATCACTGTAAAAATGAGCCAAGCAAAAGCCGAATGCTTGATAGGCGTAGCAAAAGTGGCCGAGGCTGGACGAGGCTTAGTAAATGGTCAGTTACCTTTACGCTGAACTGACTTTGGAAGTAATGGATGGATGGGACTCTGTGTTAACTGGTAAATTAAAAAACGGGAAGGAAGGACGGAAGGAAGGAACTCACGTGAAAGAGACAGTGAAGTGGAACCTCTGCCTCAGGCCTCTAAAGGTGATGAAGGACTGTCCAGGGAAGCTGCGTGTGGTCATCTCACAGTAGGGCTTCTCGAACTCCCCTGGTGGACACTGGCACATGAAGCCACCAGCAAGCCGGTTGACACACTTGCCACCGTTCTTACACACACCAGGCACACACCGGCCGGATGATGCATTCAGCTCACAGTGCTCGCCTACGAGAAGAGAGGAGAATTCAGTCTAACAGCTGAGCTGTGTTACATCAGTTGTTTTTTTTGAACCAGGGTTGACATTTTCACTGCTGCCTTGGTTTGAACAGGTAAAATCTTCACACTCTGTCCGTCAGACAACACTATGTTTTCTGTAGATATGAAGCAATGTGAATGATAAATCACCTGTCATCACATCATCTCATCAATTTATTATCATTTGAGCTTTTCTGTGAAGCATGTTGTCCACCGTTGACTGAAATACAGATGCGTCACCTGTTTGGAATCCAGTTGTTTTAACAAGATGTCTTTGATTATAAGTCGGGCACACTTACACGGCAGTGTTAACCTTTTGTTCTAAAGGCCTCTTTTAAAATGTGAGTTTAAGTAAAGCCTATCTCCATCTAAGCATTTGCAACAAAGCCCTGTTTATAGGCCTTTTCTGGGAAGAACAGGTCTTAGCTGCAGCGTTATTTGGCCCTATTTGGAGAAAAGAGAGGGGATGGGAGCTAAAGAGGAGTATGGAGCACGGAAAGGGAGTGACAAGAGGAAAAACTTTATAGAGCGTGGATGAAAGGAAAAAGAACGAAAGAAAAGAGTGACAGGGATGAGAGATTTGTCCATCGAGTCAAATCCACCGCTGAACTCATGCTGATACCTTTAAACCATATAAAGATCAGGTAACAGCTTATCCATGAAGTCCTCCTTAGCATCACTTTATCTTTGGTTTTATGAAGTTAAAGAATAAATACATTTCTACATCCCTGATTCCAAAAAAGTCGACACGCTATGTAAGACTTAAATAGAAACACAATGCAATGCCATACAAAACCTTTTGACCATATTCAACAGAGCAGTATAAAGACAAGATATTTAATGTTTAAACTGATTTACTTAATTGTTTTTTGTAAATATACACTCATTCTGAGTTTGCTGCCTGCGACACGTTCCAAAAATGTTGGGACAGAGGCATGTTTACCACTTTGTTACATCACCTTCTCATTTAACAACACTCAGTTAGTGTTTGGGAGCTGAGGACAACAAGTCTTGAAGTTTTGAAATGTGAAATTTCTTCAAGATTTACAAACAGGCCACTCCCCCAACCCCCAAAATCCCCAAATCCCAATTTAACACTGTGAGAGATTAGTTTCTTCATACAGGAAGTGTATTGAAGCTGGCATCGCAAACAAAGGCTTCTCCAAACTATTATATAAATCTGAGTTCATGCGTTCAATACTTTTATCCTGTGTCATGTTTGTTTTATTGAGTTAATGCCAACGTCTGGTCTAGATTTCACGTGAATAACTGCATTAGAAATATGAGTAAT
>JAPZEB010000015.1:7438781-7466637 GCA_029783705.1 Chaetodon striatus | reverse complement strand
TCTCAAGAACTGTTAAGATTATATAAACTAGACAGAGCGATCTTAAGTGCTATATCGTAGGCGACTGGACTTGCTTGGGTTTCTTGAAGATGTTTCACATCTCATCCAAGAGGCTTATTGGGCTCTGGAGTAGGGCTGCAACTAACGATTATTTTCATTGTCGACTAATCTGTCGATTATTTCTTCGATTAGTCAACCGGTCATTTTATCGAAAAATGTGTTAAAATGGTGAAAAACGTCGGTCTGTCTCTCCCAAACCCCCAAATTATGTCATCCAATGTCTTGTTTCGTACTCACACCAAAGGGTTTTAGTTCCCCGTCATGGGAAAGTGTGTAAAGCTGCCAACATTTGAACGTAAGAAGCTCCAATAAGAGTAATCTGGGGTACTTTTATAGTACTTTTCTATGAAAAATTACTCAAACCGATTAGTCAACTACTAAAATATTCACTGATTATTTTAATAGTCGATTAGTCATCGATTAGTCGACCAATCATTGCAGCCCTACTCTGGAGAAGTTTGAGCAGAGGTGAAACGTTTTCAAGAAACTCAAGCAAGTCCAGTTGCCTACAATATAGCACTTAAGGTTGCCAAGATCTGGATGACTAAGAATCTTCACCAACACATAGCCAGTGATTTCGATATTTACTTTTCATATACTGATTTGCAGCCATTGTGTTTGAACTAATATTGGAAAGGAGATATGAAAAGAATGGATGGAAACATCACATCGACTCTGCATGGCCAGTTACCCATGGTAATATAAAAATCATATCAGAAATGTTCCTCCAGTGACTGACCGGTGGCCTAAGTTGAGGTGAGCAGCGCCTGCAGCCATAACCCTGTTCTCTAGTGATTGACCTGGACTCACCATCTTGGCTCTAAATCAGTCTGTGTGTTGTTTTGCTTCCTATTAGGAGTTGGTCTGGGCATGGTTGAATCCTGCAGCCAAACTAACCAGGCTAACAAAAGGACTTTGGATTGGCTCTATGAGATCTTGTGTACCCTGTGTATTATATTATCTAATTCAGTTAATCACTGTAGTGGGAAATTCCTCCTAAACGACCATGTGGCTGGAGCTCAGTTTTCTGGCTCGGCTCATGTAAATTCCTCCACTAATACACCAACAGACCTCTTTCTGACTGGAATATTATTTGTGATGGGTGCCTCTGTGTCCCATGCAGTGTTGTGTGTCAACTTGCTGTCCAGACAAGATCTCTCCACCCAGGACACACACAGACCCCCAACACCACAGCCTGGAACCACCTAATGGCCCTTCTCTCCTCGGCATAATCCTTTTTTCCGAGGGGGAATTATAAGGATCTGTTTTCCTGTAATGTAGGAAACCCAAGGAGGACAGATCGGGCCCCCTTGTCATCGGCCACATAATGGCCCCTGATGGGCCCTGACTATCTGGAGTTGAACTGTGACCTTCAAAGAGGGGACACTGGAGATGTACGTAAGAAAAATATGATGGGTGAGTGGAGAAGATGGACATGGGGCGCAGCGGACGGAGGCGAGAGAGGGCCAGTGAGTGACAAAGGCAGGTATAATCAGGTAATTACATCAGATAAGATAGAGGAAGAGAAGGAGAGGAGAGGTGGAGTGTTGGGAGAGACAGAAGAGAGGATGGATGACGGCTGTCAGAGGCCCTTCAGGCTCTATTAAGGGGAGACAGAGAAGCAGAGACAGTCAGGTATCAGATGTACAAGGGGGGAAATATGGGAGGAAGATCACTGACATCGGGAAATATTTTGGAAAGTGATTTCAATGGGAATGATGAAAGCTTCAGAGGCTCATCTGCCATGTGAATGCTTTGCAGAGTGACTGTAAGTGCCAGCTTCCAGGCAAAGTTTAAGGTTCCTTGACCCTTTCTCTAAACCATGCCTGATTTTAGCTTAAAAGCACCCTGAGGAGTCAATGAAGTTCACATTTTTGCCACACCACATTGTGTGTATCCTTACAGGAGGCATACCATGCTCATTTTCAGGTTCATACTTTTGGGTTTCTACTGGAACATGTTTACACGCTTTAATTAGGGTTGGGCTGGTGTAAAAATTTTAAAGTGGTTTGATATTAAGCCAAACGCCAGACTGGATCGCTGTACCAAATTTTACCGGGCGTGGCACTTGACTCAGCAGCCGCTCCCTAGTGGAACATAATGACACTGAGTTCCAACAGAAAGTGAGCATCTAACTATCACATCGCATCACAAAATATCGGAGCTCTCTGTCCACAGTGAATCCCGGAATATGCACTTCTGTCATGTAAACAAACCACATAAATATCAGCTAAGACCGCTTAAAGATGGGTGAACAGCCTACATGCTAAATTGCATGTTTGTAACATTGCTTACGACAGAAAACATGTTTTATATTGTTGTATTTAAGGAAAATGACATGGAATATAGCCAACGCCAACAGCAAATAGCCTAGCTTGTTATTAGCGATGGTCAGTGGTGGCCAGCTGCCACCTTATTTTGTTTTTTGCACCTCATTTTAATTTGATGAATCAACAATTCTTTGTACATTGCCGTGTTTTTACAGCCAGCGACAGAAGTAAATAGAAACATGGCGTCCAACAAAAGTTCAGCATAAAATGGCAAGGCTACATCTCTCGCGGTTATTTAGGACACCTCTTTCATTGGCTTCAAATCCAAAATGTTGCCATATTAGTGCAGTTTTACTTTCTTGAAAGATGTCCATGTCTCCTTTCATCACCCACAAAAAACACATGAACTCTTTAAAAAACAAACACAGCATGCATTGCTCTGCCCCTCCCATCTGTACTGAAATTTGATCTCCTTCATGTTGCAGGTGCTCGGCTCACGGCCTATCAGACACTAGTTGCTGTGTTAGTCCGTATATAAAGAAACATACGTAATATGCTACTCACATTGTCATTTTGTTTATTACTAATGCAATATGAGTTGGATTTAGCCCTGCTACGCCATCAGCACAGGTTGCTGATGTAGACTATTTTTTAATTTGTCCGAACATGTCATAATGACAAATGTCGTTCAGTTGGTTCGCACAAAATCAAACCGGTTTAAACCGGTAATGGTAAAACCAGAAAGAGACTTTTATCCACACTTCATTTTCCTCATCCTGTCTTGTCTGGAACACCTGTATTCATGCTCTGTCTGAGACGCTCCATTTTAGCACCTTTCTCTTTAAGCCCCTCTCCCAAAACAACACTGTCCGCTCTGATTGGTCAGTGTTTCCAGGTCCTCCAAATCTTGGTGTCTCTGCATTCGGTTATTGACTGTAAAGTAGTACAGCAGTGAACCGTGAAAAATCACCAATAAAAGCTTCTAAACCAAAGTCTTCCCAACTGGAGGTGTTACAGCAGGAACTCTCTGCTACTTGATGTACGCACTTGCAGTTGTGTGCCTGGAGCAGATGATCATATAAACACAACTGTCATACGTCTTGAAAGTAGTAAAAAAATGTTGGAGTATGCAGAGGAGTCTAAAGCATGCCCTTGTTGCTCACAGGGATAACTTTTACATATGTCATAACTTCACTATTTGAAACTTTGGCCATGTTTAAAATAAACGTCTGAGCATTGCAACATTTTATAAATGATGGAAGATATGGAAAAGCATAATACTGTAGGTCCCCTTTAAGATCTAACCAAGTGTTGAATATATTTCATTCCTCAAACACTGGCAATGCCATTTTTTTTTTTTTTTAACAAGATCCATGTTTAGATCCACGTTTTCTAGCAGGCTTCTTCTTCCCTTCTTTCTGTGATCTGTTGAGTCTTGACAAAGTGTCTCCATTTTAGCTCAATGATTTATGAGGATTAACTGAAAATCTGTTTACTTGCCAACAGTCTTTACAGATCCCAAAAACCTGTTTCCCAATGTTTTTTTCCTCTAAAAACAAAGACAGAGAGTCAACACTTTGAAACAACAGGCAAGCAGCATGGAAACAATGTAGATTAAAGGCGACCAAATTTTAATAAGTTATACTAGAAATGTGATTTATCTCTTTGAACTGTATTTCACAATGTTAAGAATAGTCAAAATTTGAAGCAAAACGGTTTTTAAAGCTTATGTGGTTTTGGTGAAGGAGTTAAGTGATATCTGAGATGTGGTTTGACCAGTATAGTCAGCATTCTGTGCACCTCTATACAGCAATAAATCTACTGTATGTGTGTGTGCACAGTTGGCTATAGCTACCGTATTACAAAGCGTGTTTTTGCTTCCTGCACTGGGGTCGACCTCAAGCTACAACAATAGGTGCTGAGAGCTTTACAACCTGTCTGTGCGGTTTGGCAATTTTGTACCAGTCATTAAAGCCTTTGTCAGAAAAAAATATGAGCCCTTGCACATACTTATAAAAGAGTTTACTTGTGTGGTGGCTATAACATACAGGGACTATTATGTCCTTTGTGTTACTTGTATTAGGTACCATATAGTTTAGTTAAGACATTTTTGCCAATAATCAAATATACATACAAAATAATGCAAATAAATAAAGATATATTAAAAGTAGGTGTTTCTTTTACGTTGATAGTCTTCCCACGAGATGCAAGCTACAGAAACAAGCTAGATCAATAGGTTAGCTGTGTCAAAAGGTCCCAAAAGTTGACACCAACATCATATGTAGATTTGACTAAAGATTATTTAAAAAATTCCGGTCTTTGGTAAAAAAATATTTCTTCCATTTGCCCAGCAAATACCGCCAATATTGGTGCAATCAAGAGGGTTCAACCAAGAACTATATGCCACAAACTGCAAAAACTGTCCATCTGAACAAGTCACTTTGTCTGTGATGGGGTCTGAATAGAAATTATGAATAATTGGATCATTTATTTTGACCTTGATTGGAATGGTTTAGTAATCTTTTTTCTTTCCCATGTAGACAACTCACCGGTGAAGTCATCCAGGCACTCGCAGGTGTACCCTCCCTCTCTGCTGCGGCATCTTCCATTGTTCTTGCAGGGTCCCGAGTAGCAGAGGTCAATCTCGGTCTCACAGTAGTCCCCGGTGAATCCGAGTGGACAGCGGCAGCGCAGCCCGTTGATGGGGTGGATGGGCCGAAACAGAACCGTGTCGGAGGCGATGAAGGGAGGGGAGCTGTCAAACTTCAGCACGGAAACACACTTCATATAGTTCTCACAAGGCTCCCGCAGGCAGATGTTGTCATCAAACGGCAACACCTGGAAAGAAGAAGAAATCTCAGACTTAAAATGCTAGTTCAGTTTTCAGAGAGTTTAATATTTTGCCCTTGTGTAAGTATGTATATGTGCATTTGTGTGTCTGTATACATATGTTACCTCCTGAGAGGATATGAGCCTGAGCAGAGTCCTGTTGAGGTAGATCTGCTCCTGCAGCTCCTCAGAAGGGAAGAACGTCCCTTTACCAGGGGCACCTCCGGGCTGCAGTGCCGAAAAGGTCACGTTGAGGATGGAGCCTTGCACGTCAGTGTCATTTTGAATGTTGAACACGAAAACTGCTTCCCGTTTGGTGGAGAGAACAGCTGCCACGCCTTCAAGGAACAGGCTGAGCAGGGGAGAGAGGAAGCGTTCCTGGGACATGTTCTCCAGACGCACCGTGATGCTGTTGGTCAACATGTCATCAGTGATGATGGTGACTCGCAGTGTGCAGAGGGCCTTAACAGTATGGAGACCATCTGGAAGAAAGAGAGAGCAGACATTTTTGTTTACACACTTGTTCCCGTATGCAGCTGTCAGTGGCAGTAAAGAGTAACAAAGCAACAGGTTGACAGAAAACAGATTTAACATTTCTTGGTTTAATATCACGAAATTCTTTAAATTGACAGCAGTAAACTGTAGTCTGATAGAGTAACACAAAGCATGGCATCTTATTCAGTCAGAAATGCTAAATACGGAGGCATGAGGCCCAGTGTGTCCTTAGACATGAGGCCAGGTTTCAGCAAGGTGAGTGCTTTCTGTGATACATATCAACAAAGCAGATAAAGCCAGCAACAACACACACTTGAAAGCCAAAGGTGTGTCCAAGGTTGCAACCTAAAGTGAAATAGTTCAAAAATATCTTATGAAATCAAAGTCCATTTGACAGAAAAGGAACCATGGATCATGCAAAAGCAAACAACTGTTGATCTGCACTACAATACAAGAGTAATTATTTACTTCCTGTAATAGTGTGTGTATATTTCTGCCACATATTTACATACTAATATGTTAAACTGACATTGCAAAAGCAGGCAATTTTACTGCTGGGAGATTTTATTAGCTCTAGCCAACTAATGTTAGCTAGCAAGCAACAGCTAAATGAGTTGGTTGAAAACTCTGTTTCTGGATTACTTTTTTACGTTGCTGCCTGACATGAAAATAAGAAACTTGCAAAATGCTCTTAAATATTAATTTTGTGGCTACATAAATAATACAATGCTACTTCTATGCCGTGTAAAGGATTAAGACTAAAGCTAACAGGTCTCAGGCCAAGTTAGCATCCTCACCTGTTGATGTCTATATGAGAATATGAGTGTTAAAATGTTTGTAATAAAAGTCAAAGAATTATGATATCTAAAACTAAGCACCAAGATAATACAATGGCAGATTTACCACTCAAAATGTGTGGCCACTGTTTAAGCAATAAGTGTGCAAAAGCAGGCCACTTTGTTGCTGTGAGATTTTAATAGCTGTAGCTAGCTAATGTTAGCTGAGTGTATCCCCCCTGCAGGCCTTTTTTTTTTTTTTTTGCTGTTGCTAGCTAGCTGTAGCTAGGTAACGTTAGCTAGTTAGCATTAGCTCTATAAGTTGGTTGATAACTCTCCCTCTGGATGACTTTTTTTATGTTTTTGTTTAACATATTAAAATGAGAAACTTGCAAAAAGGTCTTAAATATTAATTTGATAGCTAAATGCATAATGCTAATTCTGTTCTTTGTTAACTTTTAAGTCTGTAGCTAACAGGTCCCAGGCCAAAAAGTTAGCATCCACACCATTTGATGTCTGTATCAAAATAGGAATATTAAAATGTTTGTTATATCTCAATTTAAGCACCAAGATAATACAACAGCAGGTTTAGCCATCCAAATTTGTGGCCATTTTTAAACAATAAGTGTGCAAAGCACACCATTTTTTTTGCTGTTGCTAGCTAGCTGAAGCTAGGTAACATTAGCTAGTTAGCATTAGCTGCATAAGTTGGTTGATAACTCTCCCTCTGGATGACTTTTTTACAAAATGGACTTTAAGATTAATTTGATGGCTACTTAAATAATATAATGCTATTCTGTGCTGTGTAATGATAAGAAATAATTGAGACTAAAGCTAACAGTTGCCAGGCACAAAGTTAACATCCTCACCTGATGATGATCCATGCAAAAGGCATTGTTTTTGTATTGCAAGACTTAGTATGATGGTAAGGTATTTTAAGAGGAAAATAGAAATAGGCTTTTCCTTGCTACCATAACATGGCAAAGTGAAAACTTCCCAAGATGTAACTTAATACTGAATCTTTGCTGTCAATATTTGATATATACAACTTCAACACAATACCGTTTGGACCCCATCCTATCTCTTCTGCTCTCTCTACGCTGCAGTTTAACAGCTTGACTTGTGTACTTTGTAACACTTTTGCCGCTAGATTGAATTAAGTAGTTGCGAGTCGGAGCAGATTCGGGCTGATTTAAGCCCTGGCTGGGAGTAATTGGATCAGTCTAGGATTTCTGCCCCTGGGGAGCCTTGGGTCTGGTCTCATACCTACTTCTGGCACAACTGTAAGCTCTGGTGCCTATGGAGGGAAACAGAAGGCTATAGGCTTCAGAGGGCACAGGGCTGGGTGAAATACAGCTGACAACAGGTGGTGAGGCCAGATGAAACTCGCAGGGGGGATAATACTGTTGATGCGAGGCAGGGAGATGGGTCAGATTGCACAGCTTTACTGCACACATGAGTGTGTCATGTGTGTGTGTGGGGTTTGGGGGTGAAAGAGTCATGATGAAGTTCGGCCACAGGTGCCCTGTCACTCTCAGACACAGATGAGGTCATTTCTCAAGACCCTGAGCTCACACACGCAAACACAGACGCACAGTCGATCAGAGCAGGGTGTGGACAGGCCAGCTCATCATACTAGTCTCAAGCTAACTGCTAACCAGACTGGAGGTCAACTCCAACTGCACTGGGACGAATAACTCACAATGGGATGCAACATGACGGTCAGTTAGTTCAGTGCAGCCAAACTACTGCTAGTTAGCATCTGTAGTGGACATAAATCACGATGCATGGGTGGCAACAGAGCGACAAAAAGCACACAGACAAATGCACATTAACAAGTCACTCTGCAGGACAGTGACATTAAGCAGCAGCTGTCGTGAATTGGGCTGCTGTAATGTGCTGTAATGGAGGCGCTCATTCAACGCAGCGCTGAGTATCTGTCAGCTACTGTGTGTTTATTTCTCTGCAGCGCTCCACACCTGTCTCTCCCTGTAGGTCGGGAAAACACTGTGATCCCACTTGCTGCTAGACATCCATCAGCTGACAGTTTACACACACTCGAACACCCACATCCTGCATGGCAGAGAAATGCACACTGACGTGATGCTGTGTATGCAGTCATAATTCAAGGAATAAAATTCTACTTTGGCAGCTCATGCTGATCTGTTAAAGATTCAGTGTGTAAGATTTAGGGGGATTTAGTGGCGTCTAGTGTTGAGGACTGCAGACTGCAACCAGCTGAAACTTCTCCTGGTTATCTCCAGAGGTCTCCTCTGCTCCAAAACAAACAGAGCATTTGATTTAACCCAGTAAAAACACATTAAAAATCAGTGTTTTTCCAAGGCTGTTTGGCTCATCACGAAGGGGCTGCTACCTACAGTGGCTAACAGGAAAATGGGAAAACGCCAATGGCCCAATCTGGAGCCAGTGATTGGTTTGTCCGTTCTGGACATGGCCAACTCTATAGACGAGGACCCACTCCTAAAGAACACATACTCATAATTTTATATTCCATTTCTGCCAGTATATCCCCTTAAATCCTACACACTGGACCTTTAAGTCTATAGCTTTTTCTCACCTAAAGACACACACTCAAAGCCAAGTCCAAAAGTGACACCAGTTGTAAAAGGTCACTTTAAATGAGTCTTTAACCAAGTGGTTTCTGACACAATCTGTTACCACACACTCACGTTTTCATTGACATGTATTCATTCTCATTTCAAGCCTAAACACACAAACTACACACTGACAGCAATGCTCAGTGTAGCGCTTTTAAACGATGACTGACACGAGACTTCATCGCCTATTCTATACATAAGCTGAGCTATTTCACGACTAAGTAAACTGCAGATTAGCACGCCGGTACAGTCAGCGCTTCAAGTTATTAGCTTCTCAGAGTGGGAAGGAGCTGCACATAGGGACAGTGTGATTGTCATATGATGGTGGGCAAAAAAGGAGAGTTGTGACACCACAGAGCGTTGCATGAGTCCAGTCAGCAGTGGATCCAAAAAAGACGGATCACGGCGGAAAAGATCAAAAGGTTATGAAGAGATGTGAAGCAGAATTCACAGGGCAAAAAAAGACAAGGGCGGTGCAATGCATGCTGCACCAGTTATGACCCAAGTAGTGTGACATGTCAATTTTTAAAAACTGCTAGACGAAGGCAAAATCTCTTATCTTTCTTAAAAATTACTTTCTTACCAAAAAATAAAAAAAGAATTTTAGAATTTTAGACATTTACAAGAAAGTTGTTTGTTTCCTTTCTCTTCCCCCAACCCTCACTATTTTTAGAGCCCACCAGCTGCTAGCATGGGATCACACACACATGCAGAGGATGGGCTGAACCCTGGAAAGGGTGTGTCACGGACAGACGCTACGGAAAAAAAATTCTATGTGTAAAGGCATGCCACCACACACACACACACACACACAACCATAGGTGCCCACCAGCAGACACGCACATCAGACACACGGGTTTAACAGGACTTACTACTACTGAGAGCATTTTAAAAGATGACCCTCTGAGTGGAAACAAGCATCAAAGCTGCTGTGTAATCTCAACACTTTTGAAGTATCATGGGTAAATTGTTTATTAACTAGACACATCCGCTTATCTCGGTTAGCTGGCATCTTTACAAGCGTCCAAACACTTGCTGGATAGCTAAGATCAGCAATCTGTTAACAGCACGTTATGATCTGGTTATTGCACTTTTACAGTCTCAAAGCACTGATAAATATGAATCTAGTGCTTATAGTGTGTTAAACATATTACTTGGAATCACTTCATTCAGTAGTTTGTGTTTAGTTAATTGTATTACTATCACCAGGCCACACATTAAGAGTCCAGCACTGAGGGCTGCAGAGGTGATAAGAGCTGTTAATGACCTGTGAAGCAGGCCGCAAAAACGACACACTATCGTTTGTGTATCAGGACAAACGACCACACACTCGTGCACACTCACAAAGCTAATAAATTTGTCCATCAACTGTCAGTGTGTTCCCCTGAGTTCTGTCTAACACATACAAACACTCAAACCACAGAAAGAGGTCTCTGTGGTTTGTGCTTGTTGTAACCACCTTAAATTGTTGACACAAAGTCTGTCCAGCTGTCACTGTGAGGGACAACCACACACAGCTCCTGATGACACACAAGTACAATATATGCAATGTAATAAAGAAAGCAGTGGTGTGGGGCCCAGTCAAATGACTTGGACTCAAGTCACAAATTTAATGACTTTAGATTTGACTTGACAAAATCAAAAAAGACTTGCAACTCCACTGGGACTTTAACACCAATGATTTGTTACTTGAAAACACTTAATACCCTCCCCCAAGCCCAAAGATAAAGAAGTATGACTTAAAAAGTGTGCCACAAATCAATTCATATCCCTTCATTTCTTGAATCAGCTATCGTTAAAGCTAAGAATTTTATTTCCTTTAGACATATAACACACAACAACACACATGATCATTTTAAAGGAAGAATCGTCTTACAGAAAGAAGTCTTGCAAACTTAGGGGGAGAACATTGTTTCCAACATAAGATGGAATCAACACACAAAGACAGGACCGAAACATACGAGATATATTCTGTTGTGGTTAATACTGTTGTATGCTTTAAAAGTGTAACTTCAGCACTATTTTTTTATGATGCAGTTCAGTCGCTTTTATTTTGAAAAACTGTTTTAACAAATAATACACATTTTAAAAAGCATTCATGATTTTGGTAAACTTAATATGTTATTACTCTATTGTCAAAATGTTTTTGCATTTAGTAAAGAGTGCATTATTACTTGTTTAGGACTCAAAACTCAAAAGTTTATTGACTTGGTCCTACCTTTCAAAGAGAGTTCATTTGAGATTAAAAAAAAAAAAAGTTTTAATTTTACATGCTACTATGTCAGAAAATCATGAGAGAAAAGAACTATTTACAGGTTGGCAAACAAACCTACAAATTATAAATCATGGCAACACGTAAATCCACGTAAAGAGTCTTAAAAATAAACTTGATTAATTGGTATAGCCAGATAATTAAGTAAAATAAAAATACATTAAAATATGTCAATATCAATTGTGGACAAATTCATAATTAAATCAGTTAAGCACATTTGAGATTTCCTTAAAAAATCCTTTTGATAGTCAACTAATTTTCAAATTAAAAGCCTTATTTTGGAAGGAACAAGGAGGAACTAATGTTTTGAATAATGACCCTATTACCAAACATGTTACATGTCTGGGCTTTATAAACAAAATTAAATAGACCTGAGCTGAAATTGAAATTGAACATGTCTGAGTGCCTGATACTAGATAACATTATCAAGGATTCAATCATCTATATTTGAAAATACATGCGTCACAATTTACATTAAAGACTGGGCATTTCGTTTTGTAATGCATTTGTTGTTGGTTTGCAGACACATGTGATAGAGAGACAACTCTGGTGGCCGCCCCCCTGCCCAACTCTGATGTGTAAAATCAACACCAGTGTTTAGTCAGTTAGTGAGAGGGACGGTCAGAAAAACAACAGAAAACAAACAACACATTTGTAGCTCTGACAGGTTTCAGGAAGGTGACAAGCCCACCAGAGAGACAGTATCAACCTCTTTTACTAACAATCCTTGCCCTCCTAAATCCCTGCTGAAACCTAAAATCCAGGCTACGCATTCTTCTCCGATAAAAGGCCGCTGCTTTCATTTCATTCATCTAGATTTTCATTCTTTTCTTGTTTTTTTTTTCTGCCCACAGAAAGTTTTTACTCGGAAAACACCCAACCTGGAACTGCTCCTTCCTTCAGCAGCTCTTGCTACTGGAGTTATTTCCATCCTGCTGACATTTATCATGACTAAAGAGAAGAGTAATTGAGAGCTTAAATGTTACAAGCTCACAGGAGGCCTGCCATTAGAAAGGCAGGAAGCCTATACGACAGGCCATTGTAAAAAAAAACATCTCTGCTATTTTTTCACCCTGCAACACTTTTTAACTGCACAGTTAAAGTTTTACAGCGGAGCAGCCTGTAACAACTGCTGTCAGCGGACAACTTTCTCCCCCTCTTTCTCTCCCATTTGAAGTAAAGGGTTCAAATATTTGAATCAATACAAAGCCCGTAACCTGAGTGGCTTCCAGCCAGTCACTGAGCAGAAACTCAACTGTCAGCTCCGCCTTATTGGACACACCTGAACACCCCCAGCCTATCAGGACGAGCAAACAAACACGGAGCTTGACTTTAAAGGTGATCAAACACATGCAGTCTTTGAACAGTACAGTCTGGCAACATTTCTCCTTCTCCTTTCTTCTCTGTTTCCAATAAAACATCCCAGGCATAGGAAACGCTGCCCAAAACAATAACTTATCTGAGCTGAGTTCAATAAAAAAAAATATTTCTCATCTCCCCTCTTGTCCTCTCATCTACCTAATCTCTCTTTGTGTGCCCATATTCCACTAAAACATTTTACTTTCCCTCAAAGGAAGCGTTGCCCTCAATAGCGATTCCAACCGTTCTGTTCAGAGGCCAACAAGATGTCAAGTCTCATCTCACTTTCTCTCCTTTTTTTCTCTCTCATGGCAACCAGCGCCAACATCAGATCACATATCAGCAGCCAGCAGACACGCTGACAGACATCCTGTATGCTGGGAGCAGAGGGAAATCACCCTGCAAAAATCACACTGAAGTTAACTTAATCAAAGCATCGTCAATCAAAAGATGTAAAGACGGCTCTGCAGAGGAGACGGGCAAAAATGAAGAGATTAACGAGAGCAGGAAATGTGGCAGGGCCTGGAGTATGGATGACTAAAATCAAACTTTTATATCCAAAAAGTATTAGAAAGCCACAGAGCTGATACAGCTTTACTCCCACTTTCTTTTTGCAGCCATCTAACCATATTACACAAAATAAAACAAACATTGTGAGACTGAACCATATTGAGAGTGATCTATTTTTCTTGAAAAAATCCAGAAAGATGGCACTCATGGCAGTCTAAAGCTGAGCCCTGGCTGCTTTCTGCTGTGGCAGGTGCTGCTGTCAAACCCACTCACAGTGCTTGATGTCACGCTGGTCAAAGTTGTGTCATGTTGTAATGAAATGTTATCATAATTTAGTTCCACTGTCCTGTATGAAGGTGCAGGTGGGATACACAGGGCAGGTGCTATTCTCGTCGCAGCACTGCCTCCTCAACTACATAACTGAGAATCATCAATGCTCAAATGTAAAGACAAAGGTTAATCTAGTGTTGCTGCTTTCTTAAAGCAATATTTCAACATAATGGGAAAGACGTTCTTTCTCTTTTACAGAAGGTTAGATGAGAGGATTGATGCCACTATGACTCAGAGGTTGTCTGCATGTGGTTCTCAATATGGAGGTGGCTAACAGCTCCCTTTGCAAACAGTGCGTACACTGCTAACAAGGGCAACAGTGGTGACAGAACTAACAGTGTTAACATGGCGGGAGACCAGTGGGTGGGCGCTACGCTTCCGCAACTACAACAGTAACTGCCTTATGAGCACAGTGCAGAGCAGGAGCATTTAGCTAGCCAGTTGGATACACACACAGGCTCACATGCATTTGAGACCAGATATCTAACACAACAAAGGACACAGATGCTCAGTCTACAACACACAGAGTTATAGTGTGACATCAGTCTTTGCTCAGGACACAATTACCCCACTATAGACCAAATCACAAGATTGTTTACAGTGACTTTCGGGTGGAAAACCCTGGCGTCATGGCGCTGATCAAACGCTGCCTCAGTTGGTTCATTTTTAACCAATATTAGTTTAAGTGTGCGCTACATTCAAAACATTTTCACCACTTTACCTTGCAGTCATACAGCACTTTCCAACAGGAATCTAAAGCCGTTATCTCAAAGCCATCAGCCTCCATTGACAAAAACAGTCACTTAAGAGTAAGTTGCTGGTCTACCGCCGCCTCAATCAGTTAGTGTGTAAGGTAAAGTGGTAGAAAATATCCAAAAAGCACACTGAACTGATATTGATATTCATAGGTGGGTCTTTTTAAGTGCTTTTTAGGGTTAACTTTATTTAAACATGTATCTTTAAGTGTTACAGATATGGCTGACAATGACTTTACAACAGATGTCACATACCTCCGCAATTCAAAACAACTGCCAGCTGTGCCCAGAAGTGTTAGCGTGACGTCACTGTGATTCGGTCTATATTTTCTTAAATAGCAATATTATTGCTCTGAATGTTGTGTGAGGCTACAGCTAACAGCCAGTTAGCTTAGCACAAACTGGAAAGTGAGGCTAACAGCTAGCATGGCTCTGTCCAGAGGTTACAAAATCTGCTTACTGGCACCTCTAAAGCTCGGTTAACAAGTTACGTCTTCATTGTTGAATCCTGCAAAAACTAAAGTGTAGTAATCGCAGGTTCACACCTAGTTTTGTCAACTTCTGGACAGACCCTGGGTAGCAGTTTCCACCTGCTTCCAGTCTTTGTGCTAAGCTAAGCTAACTGGCTCTAGCTTCATTTCTCATGGACAAATGGACCAATGAGAGTGGTTTCAATCTTCTCATCCAGCTCTTGGCACAGGAGCTAGTACGTGACTTACCAAGTTTTCAAATCTTTTCTCATAACAACTGCACTTCTAAGACAAACACTGTGAGGTATAATAGCATTTAGTGTAACACTGTTCCACAAATTCCCATCATTAAGTGTGTGTTTTAATTATTTAGCCTGTTTAGCTTTAACAATGGCACAGAGGTGATTTCAAATGCAAACAAAGGCTAACCAAGTGTAGATGATTAACCACAGGAATGTCAGAGGCAGCAGGTTCACAGATACAGACTGGGGAAAAAGAGAGATTTATGGGTTGTCAGAAATAAATCTATGGGGCCAGACTCCTGCCGTAAAAACATTTTGCACATCAAAGGGGTACACCACCAGCAATCTGACAATATGGTTTCTGTAGGGATAACAAAGCTAAAACTTAAGTACAATCACAGCCACAAACACCTTGCTGTCACCTTAATCGCAACTTTACACAAGAACTGACAGAGGCGCGATTCTACTCTACAACCTCTGTCAGCTTACACTCAACACCGGAGAGCTTGTATCTGCTGGCACTCATCTGCTGATGCATGTGTTGTACGCTCGCTCATATCTGGAAGCACTCAGCGAAAGACCCTCTCATCTCCCTCCACAAGCTGTTGGCCGTATTCTCTCTCAGGTATGCGCGTCTGTCCGTCTGGTTAAAGTGTGGAGGACAGAGGGGGCTAAGCTTTGAACACAGACACATGAAGATAAACTTGACGGACATGGAGGTTGCTTGGCAGTCAGATAGGGGTGAAATCTTGGAAAAGGGAGGGAAACTATGGACACAGACAGTGAGCGAAAGGGAGAGGATGGAAATGATGTATTGTTTGTTATTTAATATGCAGTGTGAGTAAGAAAGGAAGAATGAAAACAGCAATAAAGAACTGGTGGGAGACAGATGGAGGGTTACGCAGTGCGTATGTGTATTTAACTTCCGTCTTGTAATACAGGAGGCTGATTAACTGTGGTGGCAGAGCTGCAAATTGTGCGCGCATGTGTGTGACCATATATCAAGCCTGCACACACAAATACACGTAAACACACAGCTGTCACAGTCTAATTTCCCCGCAACACCTGCAGCTCCTCAGGGGGCCAAAGACCTCCCCTCCTTCCTTCTCCTCATCATCCTCAACTCACTGGAGTGACCACACTAGTGGGATTAGCTCTCTGTCTCTCTTCGAGCCTTCGTAGAGGGAAAAAGTGGCAGCCGGCACACAAAAGACTCCTTTCACCCCGCCAGTGAGTAGTGAAAGAGTGTAGGGAGTGTGGGTGAGGGCTGGGTGTTGGGTGGGTGGGTGTGTGCGCCGGGAATTGTCAGTAGGATAATATCCTGGAGAACAGGTGGGATTACACGCAGACACACCAACTGAACTAGGATCAGTGATTGAGCCAATCAAACAGCCTTGAGAACAGGTGAAGAGGACGCGCATTGATCAAACTGGAACCTGAGACTGAATTCTTTGGGTCACACAAATTTCATAT
This sequence comes from Chaetodon striatus, assembly GCA_029783705.1. Classification (NCBI taxonomy): domain Eukaryota; kingdom Metazoa; phylum Chordata; class Actinopteri; order Chaetodontiformes; family Chaetodontidae; genus Chaetodon; species Chaetodon striatus. The sequence goes on along the minus strand of JAPZEB010000015.1, from coordinate 7,450,178 downwards.
CACTGATGTTATTCAAATACGGAAACCCACGACAAAACTTTTCACTCTCTATGATGACGAACTTTGATAATATCGCACATGAGAAAAGAGCAATCCTTAATCCTCACTGGTTTTCTGTGCCGATATCAACACATGCCTATCAAAGTTTCCACAAGCTTTTCCCTTGAAATGGAAGTCAATTCAAGTCTACCACTTGCTTGGCCTTTGTTTTCAGATCTGGACATATCAAATGTCTCTAAAATGGTCAAGAAGTCATTAGGGATGCAAGTTAATATCGGCATGTCATTGGTATTGGCCGACATCGACCGAACAATTACAATTTTCCAACATGCTTTTTCTTACTTTAAACAATGACTAATTATTACATACATTAAGAAGCCAACACATTCTCACATATTGACGTTTGGTCATGGACTTTCCACGTCCACGTACACCTTGTCAAGTTCTGCCTGTTACATGCATTGTCTTCTTTCAAAATACACTTCTGTTGTCACAGGAAATTTAATGTTTACATACAGTCTCTTTCAAAATAAACACACTACATCGGTACAACACTGCAAATTGATGTTATTTCTTTCAACGACAAAAAAACGTAGGTAGGTTTAGGCAACAAAAGGAAGGAGTAAGGTTTAGGAAAAAAGAACAGGGTTTGGCTTTTGAATCTCACGGGACGTGGACACCCGCTCTCTTGGGTGTGAGTCAGTGTTTGTTGGGTCCATCCATCAACGCTCCTGCTCGCCCCAGTCGGACTTTCGTTGCTTTAACTTTCGTCCTTGTCCTTGTCCGATATCGGTTACCACTCAAATGAGTTGTTACATATCGGCATATCGGATATCAGCAAAAAATCCAATATCATGCATCCCTAGAAATTGTTTTCTTTAATTCAGTTTGAGATGAGGAATAAACCATGCATAAGCCAATTTTCATATATACCCTTTTTCATTTCATAATGTTCTGGTAGTATTTCATAAAGTTTGAGAGCTTCAACCACAAGTTGTGATAGTTTGCGTACTCGTTCGGCTTTCAGATGCAGCTCGATCAGTTCTCACTTTCTGTCTTCCGGAGTAAAATCTTTCAGGAAAAACTGAGTACACATGACTTAGGCTAGTCTTGCAATACTTAGAACATAGACAGCATTAGGCAGCAAAAGAGTGGAGGTACTGTGCAAAAAAACTGAACCTGGCTCAACCTTTGCTGTAACACCTCAATGCCACATCATCCAAGTGCTGCACTGACCAATCACATACATACAAGACCTTGACTGCATCAGCTATGTAGTGAAAGGACAATGCGTCATAACAGCAGCAGTCTGTCCCATGTTAGTGTCCACATTGGATCCATTCAGCCAAAAGTACTGCTTTACATGTGTTAGTCGACAAAATAGTCTGCTTTGGGTCACACTTAACGGATTAGGGACGGCACACGCTGATACTGCAGTGTTAAATTTGTCAAAGAAATTCTTGACAAGTATTTATTGATATCTTTTTATTTCATATCTTAATTTTAATGACAATGTAATTAAAAAACATTGACAACGACAGAGGCAGTGAAATCTCTGTTCATTTCGCCCTGACAACTTGAGACGAGATGAAATAATTGACTCTGCTTGGGGGAACAACCTACGTTAGATGGCAGTGGCCATCTCAAAGCATTGGTTGTTCTCCTTTTTAATCAGCTGTGTTAATGATAAGCTTGCCTTGCTCAATTTAGATGCTGTTTTTAACAGAGCCAAGCTAGCAGCAAACATCTGTTTCTTCTAAACGATGATTTATGCTTTCTTAAGACTCATAAACATAAACTAATTTATTTGGTGAACATTTAATATAATTCAGTAGAAATTCTAGTTCCATGTAAAGTAAATGAACGTGATGTTTCCTAGCAATGCTCCACTCCTCTGCCTTAATGACGCAGTTTACTTATCTTTATAGCTCCTGATTTATGAAAGCAGCATTCTACTGAGTGAAACATGAGGCCAAATTTAGCAGACGCCTAACTTAAGGCATTCACTTTTCTACGATATGGAAGATGTACGGTAAGTCATTAGCACATTATCAGCATAGAAGGCTATACACACAGTTTAAGGTATGTTAACTTCTCACAGGATCCTTCTACAAAATCCATGACAGTATTATCAAACTGTAGAAGACAATTATGACTAAATCTTGACAAAATGTGGCTTTAAAATTCTTGTCAGAAACAACACTGCGTCACACTGCCAGTATTGGCAGCTGTATTGCTTGCACTTGAGGTATATCTGTTCCATCAGACAATACATGGTTGAAACACATCTGGTGTAACCAAGATGTTAGAAACCATCCGCACACTGCGATAATGTGAAACCTTTGGCTTGGCACACGAGGGAGTTCAGAAGCCTGCGCCGCTGTATCAACTTCTCCTCCACCTTCACTTTTAAGCAGAATGGACTTTCACAAGCCCTCCACAAGTGCCCTTAGTGGCTGTACTTAAGCGGAGCACTCGGGGGCATCGAGAGCCAGGCCAAGAACCGACCCGGCTAGAATATCTATGTCCCATTTAGGATCCCTGGGAGAGAGGGGTGGGAAGAATAGAAGCACTGTTCCTGCCCAGACAATACTAAACGAGCCCGGATGAGGAGGCCAGACAATGCAAAACGAGCCCAAATGAACGCCTGGCTTGTTTGAGTGCCTGAGGGTTGACTGGTATTAGCGCACTTGTTCGCTCATCACTTGTTTGCCAAAGAAGGTAATTAATCACAAAGATACCAGAGAGAGCTTGATCAGCGGAGTGCAGATGCGGACAGGAGATTGAAAGCAGAGATGGAGGGAGGAAAGACATCAGGCATGTTGTTGTGACAAGGTTGCTGATGATAGAATCAGCAGCTGGTAGCGAACATCACATTCTGTTGTTAACAAGTTTGATAGGGCGCCCTCGGGACTGAGAAAAGTCGAACTGGGAGGTGAAAGAAAAGAGACGGGAAGATTGTGGGAAACTGGATTAGGCCATCCAAACCTGTGTAAATCAATGAGAAATAAATTCTTTGTCCATGAATCAGGTGAGTGTCATGCGGTGCTTACTTTGCTTGGCTCACACAAACTCAATTATAACATTTCAGAGCATAACACCACTGAGAGCCCGGAGAAAGCACCGGCCTAACAGCACACTATCAAGCACCATTAGCGCTCTAAGTGTGCAGGCGATCTAAGGCACTATCAAATCACTCTCGCAGTAGCACTGCTTTCATAATAGATTTTAAAACACTATTAAATCCACTTAGCTGCCCCACTCAGTCTTTCAGCTGTGTCAGCCGTTCCTCTCCCTCCCCACGCCTCTCTCCTGAGCCGACTAATCAAGTTAAAGCCCCCCACTTCTTCTCATTACAGGTTCAAAGGTCGCAGATTCCAGGTGTTGTCTGGCTCTGTTTTCACCGTGACGTGGTGGCAAAAAAGAGACAGAAACATCTCCCCTTTAGGCAAAAGATGTGGGCCAGGTATTACCCCACACAGTCTGAAGGTAAATTAACGAGACAGAAAAACGATTCATGAACTGCTTCTCTGTCTGTCTGACAGCTGAGGGACAGTTTAATTGAAGACTTCCAGAGCACAATGTAATTTAACCGTCACTTTTAATTAATCATTCAGCGTCTCTCAAGGATCTAGTGGTAAAAGTGTCATCCTGTTTTGCTAAAAAGATATCACAATTTGTTTTTACTGCTTTGAGTAATTTAATAACTGTAGGTGTCTATTTTTTCAAGGTGGATGTTGTACCTCTCAAATTGTAAAGAAAGACGTGAAGTGCAGGAAGGGATTAACTCTGGTGCAAGTCCAAACGTGTCACCTCCAGTAGGTAGCCATTAGACCATGACATCATGTAAAAACTACAATAAGCATCCTTATGACCTGTCAGAGCCGGCAGATGAAAGGAAGCAAAGTATTTCACACCAGAAATGTTTGGTTTTAACAAGTTCTGGTGGTCGTGACAGGTTTATTAGCTTAATTTATTTGTGTGTTAATATGAAAGCTGTCAATCGACCCAAGACCTCCTTAAAAACAAGGTATTGATTCTCTTTCATGTGGCTCAGTTCATTTGTGGAGTTAAAGCAAAGCAGAAGAACAACGATTTTATGATTCTAGATACGTGATAATAACTACAGGGCATTCTCTTACATTAAATGTTGCTTTCTCTTTCTCTCATTTTGTGTTCTCTCACAATAGATATTGCATTTTCTTAAAGTAATTTTTGTGATCTTGTGTAATAAATAAATGTGTATTTTGCCTTTTTGGAATAATTTTTGCATTCACTTGCAATACTTTTGTGTTCTGCCACAATAAATTTTTCATTCTCTTGCAATATGTTCACGTTCTTTCACAATAAACTTTGCAATTTCTCACAATCATTTTTGTGTTCTCTCGCAATAACTTTCTTCTTTCATTCCTTCCAAGCCTTAAGTTTATTTGTTTAGCTGCTTTACTTTGAACTGGGCATTAAATTTGCTGATATAGTGCCACTGCTCAACTGACATGGTATGTTACTAGTAAAGGTAAACTTAAACACATTCGTTGATCACATTGGCTGATACCAAAGCTTATTCACTGACACTGCATGCTTGTGGGCTACTGTAGGTTACACATGCACCAATGAAGAAATGATTTACTCATGCACATAGTGAAACATAGAAACAAGCATTTGTTGGGGATAAATATCACAGAGCTAACATGTATATGCAACGAACGTATTAACTGATACTGCTGGTATGAAAGATGGCAAAATCACTAGAAAACAATGAATTTCAAATGAGATCTTAACGGCATCTTACCAGAGGGACAACACAAATGTGCTCCAATTAGAGTCAGACCCCTTTTGTAACCTGCACCTTTATATAAACCTATACGTGACGTTAATTTCTTAAGTATTTAAATCCTAACTGGAAGGTTTGCTATCAACCTCTGCTGTTTTTACTTTATCCACTGCAGCAAAACTAATGCAAGTGACTGCAAAAGTATTACAAGTCACACAGAAGTACTGAGAGAATATAAAACATATTTCAAGTAAACATACATTTTCTTTCCAAAGACGCAAGACAATCACAAGGTAATGTAATTCCTATATAATTTTGCAGATTCTGATAAAGAGTGAGTGAAGAATAAAAGCCAGAGGTCTCTTTTTCATCCTGTTTCTACCTGTTTGTCATCATTAATGACATGAGACACAGTAGGTGCACCTATTTATATGTAGGATGTTAGTGTTTTAGATCCCCATGCTCAGAAACATCTACGTACGCGTAAATGCCTTGTGCAGGATAGCTGGTGTCTACTAATGTATCACTATGGTGAGTCCTTTCAGCTGATCAGCATTAGCCCTATTAGATCTTTTTATTGTCTTTATGCAAGAGATCACAGGAAGGTGAGGAGTCAAACAGGCCATACTCCGTTTCATAGGAGAGAATCACTCAACTATAACCAGGAATGTACACACACACACACACACGCACATACACACAAGCACACACAAACAATATCTAAAGGCAGTGCAGCTTAGTCAACAGTCGGTCACGCTCTGCTGCTCTGCACACACACAATATCCTCAGACAAAAACACATCACATTTCCACCTGCCCATACAAACAAACACACGTGTATACACATTTACAAAAATAGACACACTAATCATACATTTGCGACGTGCACATATGCGCACACTGCTCCTCCCCACCTGCTTTAAGTCACTCTCTCCAGCATTGATCTCATTTGATAAGCTGACGGAGGACAAATAGTTGGTTTGGTGGGGGGGCACGCTGATCAAAAGCCTCCTCACAGGTCAGCCTGCACCGCTCTCTTAAGAGCTACCCAGCCATGAATGGCCTAATAGGACCCGAGTATCCATTACACTGACACTAGATCCTGTCTTTCTCTCTGCCTCTGCCGTTAGCTGCTCTCTTCCCTCGGTCATCCTGGCTCTCGTTCACACATTTGTATTTTTTCATTCACTTCTACTACACATGCTTTATTGGTGTGGTAAAATATTCAGATTTTAATTGCCGAAGCAGTTTAAAGGAGCAAGAAATCTACTTGAAATCTTTATAAAAACAAATTTGAATAGTAAATAATTAAAGGAATATATTTCCTGGTTGTTTCTGACTTTCTTTCCTTTTCTTTCTCCGTCTCATTCCCACTCTCTACTTTCCTCCGTCTCTTTCTCTCTGAGGAGGTGTCGGATTACAGTTATTGTTGGTGCTGGTTACTGATAAATAGGGTGCCTAGTTACCAGCCAACGCACGATTGGCTCTTTTGAACAAAGCAGGGTAAAAAAAAAAAAAAAAAAAGGAAAGAGGAGTGGCGTGGTGGTGTGGTGTAGGGAGGTCGCCCTGGGAAACCATGAGACTTGTGTCAATTTAAATAGAGAGTCGGGCAAATCTCCAAGACATTTGTGTGTGTGTGTTCAAGTGTGTGGATGTGTGGGCGCATGGAGTTGTTTTGGTAGGACAAAGCTCGGGAGACACTGACCCTTCCGACACCCATGAATACCCCACCGACACCTGCTGAATGCCCGCTGAATACCCCCGTACTGCCTCCACCCCTGCTGGCATTAAAGTGGCACTCTGCCAAACTCCACCTCCTTGAGAAGACACGGGCCGTCCATATAAGCAGACAATTAGATTCTTCAGTATGAGGTCATCTCTAACCTGACACTATTGTCTTCTTTAAACTGAAATTTAATGTTATATTTTGGCACTAAGCTCTTATTGTAAAACTATTTTCATTTTTTGTATTGACTACATGAGACACAACCAACCACAGATAATGCAAGACACATATGTCAAATATGCATTTTAAATATCAAAAATAATAGGAATGGCACATTGACATAGTATAAATAATTTTAACACTGCATGTTTTTCCAGCTCCTCCTGGGGGACCATGAGGTGTTTCCAGGCCAGATGAGATATGTAATCCCTCCAGTGTGTTCTGGGTCTACCCTGGGGCCTCCTACCAGTGGGACATGCCCAGAACACCTCTAATGGGAGGCGTCCAGGAGGCACCTGCCTGAACCACCTCAACTGACCCCTTTTGACGCAAAGGAGCAGCGGCTCTACTCCGAGCTCCTCACCCTATCTCTAAGGCTGAGCCCAGCCAGCTTTCTGAGGAAACTTATTTCGGCTGCTTGCATCCACAACCTTTTTCTTTCAGTCACTACCCAGAGCTCATGACCATAGGTGAGGGTTGGGACGTAGATGGACCAGTAAATCGTAAGCTTTGCCTTCCAGCTCAGCTCTGGAACAATGTGGCAATATTTTAGGAATAATAACTGGTGTCTACATACAAACAGGTACACGCTTTAATCGTTTAATTCTCTCAGCTAAAACTACCTGATAAATTTAGAGAATTACTGTAATGAAGCCATTAAGACCAAGAAAAGAAAAACATTCATAATATGTCATGATATGATAACCCAAATGGCCCACAATATCAAGTCTAGAGTCCGAGCAAGTCGCAGCCTCTAGCTTTCCATGTCCGCCACTCCCGGCACTGCCCACATTCAGCACGAATATCATCTCGGCAGGTGACAGTCACTCACCTGTATTTGCTCATGTGTGACCGTGCCCTCAAGATCTTAGCTGCATTGCGGTTATGACTCCACCTAAATAAGTTATTACTCATCAGTGTTTTGCATTACTCTTCTAACTGATGGCTGAAATTAGTGCCTTAATTGAAGCATTAGGGTAATTAAGGTATTTATATGCAAGTAAATGAACTGACATCAGATTGGTAATATGTCTTTGACCCAGCAGTGATCATTTGAAAGGGCTTGGGTAAAGGAACTAACTTCCAAATTACACAGAGCCTGTTCAAACAGTGATGTTACTACTCTGAGGGCAACCAAACATATCCTCCCCTTTTTTGTTTAACTATTCCCCCAGCAAGTGGCAGGACTGCCGGTTACAAGGTTAGCCACCGGATGAAAAGAATACCTGCCACTTCTCACTTTATGTCTGCTGTCAACCCACAAGGCAGGAAAAAGAGACTCAAACACCAAAGAATAGTGTAACTTTTACAAAAGCAGGCTCATATAATTGTTAGTTTTCATTCCTAATTAGCCATGGTAAAACTCCCCAGCTACCTCACCCTCTGTTCTCCTGTCGAGTATTTGAGGCCTGGAGGCTTGCTCTTAAGACCTGCTGTCAACTTCAGGAAGTCTAGAGAAACCCTATAAATTGTTAATGTATTAGCCGGAACTTTCAGGCTGTCAGAGTGAAAGCCAACAATTATCAGAAGACGGCACTACATATGCTGAGTAGCAAGATTTCACACATCGAGGCTTGTAAGCTGTCTTCAGAGACGTCTTCTTTAATAAATGTGGGAAATCGAGTTTAATTGAACAGTATGGCTGTCCTTGAAGCTATAACCCTTAAGATAATCAGTGAAAAAGATCTTGTTTTTGACCCCTTTTTTGAGGACTTTCTCAAAGGAACGGTCCACGTTGGAGCTCCCTTGAGAATTACATACCTTTAAAGGTGTTTTTTTCCATATGCATTGACACTGACAACAAGTAATGCTGAGGTATCGCTGGAATCTATTACACTTAGCTTTGATGTGTCAAAATCGCATCATATTTCCCTCACAGCATATATGGTAGACTGGACTTTACTGTTAGTCCATTTCTTTGTGTTTTCCTCTACTTTTAGCTGCAACCAGCAGCGCTGTTAGCTAACCAGTGAGAATGGAAGGTGGGCAGTAAGCACCATGTTTTTGCATGTTAATGTAGCTAGCTAGCTGTCCATCAGCAAAGCAAACAGAAAATAAAATAAAAGGCACCATATTTATGTCACAAAACGTTTCAATTTCACCACCTCTAAATGGATAGTGCTTTGAAATGCAGCACTAAGACTCACTTAGTCAATGTAAAACAGTACCAAGTTGTATCAAAACATTTCCAGTCCAGCGATACCTGCATTTGACCCTATTTGCACCAGGCGTCTGATCCCAGACCATCCTAACCCCCCTCTGGATCAAGTGGTAAATAGACTTGCACTTGTATAGTGCCTTTCTGCTCATTCTTACCTATTCACACACACACTCAGACACTGGTGGCCAAGGCTACAGTACAAGGTGGCACCTGCTACTCAGTTTAAACGCACTCACACACCCATCACACAGCAATCAGGAGCAATGTAGGGTTCAGTATCTCACCAAAGGATACTTTGAGCAGACAGGTAGAGCCGGAGATTGAACCACTGATCTTCCGATTCGTGAACGACTCGCTCTACCTCCTGACAAGTCTGCTAGATTAGCATGAGCTTAAAGACTTTGTCGTTAAACCTGTTAATAACCATTAGGTTATGTTAGCTGTATGATGCTAACAGTTAGCCCTGTCACTGTGTGTGGGCTGGGCGAACACTGACAACTGGTCCGGGCACAGAGCTCACACTTCCACAGCAGAAGCTACAACCCATAGTCTGTGGGGTAGTGAAGTCAAGCGTGGTGTGTTTGACAGAGTTGGCAGTCCAGCATGCCGAGATGCAGCCAAAACATTTCAAAAGTATGGCTAAAGTACACACCACTCCATTGACATTATGGATATCAAATGAAGTACTAAGTTAGGATTGGTATTACTTTAACCACTTAGTAATCAACTTTTAACATTCAACAATGAAATGTTCCTCCAGTCCGAAAATGCCTTATGTTGCAGATCTTTCTGTTATGGGCCATTCCCCTACTTGATTCAAACTGCCCAAACATGCATGAGTGACTCACAGGAAAAAATCAATCTAGCTTTTTAACTTCTTCTCAAAAGCCACTACATACAAAAAATACTCTCATCAAGCTCACAAAGATAAATATGTATGTGTGATACTCCTTTTGGGAAGCTGAGACTGCACTCCAAATGTTTGGACTGCCACACGGTCTTAGCACATGTAGTATATCAGCTGTTGAAATGCTGTGGGCCAGTTGGTCACCCAGCCAAACATTTGCTCAATCAATGAGTCATTCATGAATCTATTCAGTCATTAAATCAGGCAGCCAGCGAAGCAGTCAGATTCACTTATTCATTCATGCATTCAGTCCATCGGTTAGTCAGCAACACAACCAGCCAGCAGATTGAAACAGTGTTGATACAGACGCAGATGGTGGGGCTCAGCCAGGCTCACAGCCCACCTGGAGCTGCTGGCTGCCAGCTGACCTCTTGATGTTTCTATCCTCTCCTGGCCCTGTGCCGTCACTGATTCAGCCTGGACGAGCCACTACTGAAATACCTTACTCTCTCTTTCTCTGGGTTAAAAAAAAAAAAAACGTAGAGAAAGATTAGGGAGGGCAGCTCAGGTGCGATTCACAAAGACTGTTTGTGCGCCACATGTGTTTTTTGTGTCTGGGTTTTATGGGCCCTTATTGAGTTTTACTGGCCGGGGCCTTCATCATGTTAATCTCCAGGGAACCCGGTAATTCCCAGAGGTTTGTCTGCTACTGAAAGATGAAAATAAAGACAGAGACACAGGCCAAAAGTGAAAGAGAGAGTAGGAATCTTTGCTTTCAAAGCCAGAGAGAAACTGCAGGCAAAGTTGAGCTCATGCCTTGAATGCATCAGTTATACCAGCTATCTGAACAGAGCTCTTAACGTCGCATTTACAAGACTATTCTCTGTGGCAGCAGTAAGTAGATGTGGCCATGATTGGGGGTTGCAGAGGTAGAGGAGTAGTGAGGAGAAAACAGTGGTGTAACAAAGCGGTACGGTTGAGCGGAGGGGAATAATTCCTTCTCACCGGGAGATTCTTTGAAGTCAGAAAAAGAGGGAATGTGGAGGGGTAAAAAAAAGGGAGATGCCCCCCACCTCTTTCCTCTATCCCCCTTCCTTCCTTCCTTCCTTTCTTCCCTCCTCCTTATTTCACCTCATTTTACACCCTTCCTCTCCAGATTCATCAAGCTCCCTCGTTTTAACTCTTATCACAGCCAGGACTTCCATCTTCTCACCTTCTATCTTCCCTTTTCTGTTTACTCCTCTACCTCTCTCCCCCTCCCCTCCTCCTTCTTCTTCTCCTCCTCCTCCTCCAGAGGGTCAGTTAAATGTCAATGTATTGTGCTCGGTGACACGGCTGACAAGAATGGTGTGTGATAATGAGTCAGCTTCAGGAAAGAAAAGGAGGGAGGCAGTGAGACGTATCAGTTTCTGTCAACTTACCAGTTCCTTTCTACAGAATCTCCCTACCTCTGTGCATTTCAATTTATAAATTAGGCAATTAAGTTTCCTTGAAGTGACAAAAACAGTTCCATATAATAAATTCTCTGCTTAACTCTTTGAAACCTCCAGCAACATCACTTTTCCTGTGCTGCCTTCAGATGCCTTTCGCAATTATTTTAGCCCTTGAACCCTGGGCAAGTTGGTGCAATTTCATTAAAAAACATGGAGAAAAAAAGGCTATGATCACCTT
>JAPZEB010000015.1:7403747-7416298 GCA_029783705.1 Chaetodon striatus | reverse complement strand
GCCCATTTCAGGGCTTAATGTGCTTTAGGAGATCAACCAACGATGAGAGATGGAGAGTGAGAAAAGAATAAGAAAGAGAAAGAGAGAGACTAGGTTGAGTAACCAGCTGTCAATATGTGACAGAGTAGTTATTCTGTCAGGGTATTAGATTTATCATGCCTGTTCCAACTGCCTGATTAATGTAACTGTGGTTTCTTGCAAGGAGAGTGTGTGTGTGTGTGTGTACTGCAGCAGTTACCCTGCCAGTGTAGGTGTGATTGTCCAGTGTTTGCATTTGTCTAATCTTTACCTTGAAAGAACAAAGTCTGCTTCTGTCGTGGCGAAAAAGCAACTTACGGCAAATTCTTCCTGCGTGACCTTGTAACACGAACACACGCCTTGAAATCTAAACCCATGTTACAGTAAGTTTAGAGCAAAACGCTGGATTTAACACGTCTCTTTCATCCAGATTCAATATAAGTGTGAGTGTTTCTGGTGAAATCCTGGGAGACATCTTGCCACAAGATGTTCATGAACCTCCCTGCAGCGCACCTACTGTACACAAGGCCAAAAATCTCCAGCCACTTCAAAGAGTGAAGTCATGTGTGTGCATTTGCCTGCCCTGCGCGCTCGTGTGTGTTCCAACGTGTGAAAGAAACCCACATATCTGCAACAACAAAGCCGCTCGGTTATCAGGGTGCCCTGCTAATAGCACTTTTTTATGACCTAAACCAACCACTTGTACACAATACATTTATCACCCAAATGGCACAAAAGCAGCACAACCGGATCCTGCGTAGAGCCTGCAGCAAACACTCACTGAACATACAGTCAACACCGCAGCCGAAACCTGCCCTCAGCCTGTAGTCAGCAGAGCATTTCAAATTGACTCTGCAGTGTGATGGCACGTGGTGACTCAAATTTCCATCTTAAACACACTTTATCACCTTGTGACACAAGAATTTTCTCACAGAACATTAACAATAAGATTAAGGAGGAGGAAACTTTAAGATTTTTTTCTTACCTGTGACAGAAATAGTCATGGGTGCTTCCAGCGCCCTGTCATTGTCCAGGTCCCTGCTCAACCTCAGATCCCCCGTGTCCTCGTTCAGCAGCAGCAGATTGAGCTCATTCCCAGATTCAAACTTGTACCGCAGCTTATCCGACACATCCGGGTCATGAGCTGGTACCTTTCCTATTATTCCTGATGGAAAACTGTTGGACTTGTTGGTGATGTAGTTGTTGAAAATAATCTCAAAGTCCTGCAGCACCGGCTTATTGTCATTCATGTCTACGAGGCGGATGTGCACAGTGGCCCGACTCACGAGGGGTGCTGAGGTGGCCTGGACCACGATCACGTACTCTGTTTTAGTTTCATAATCCAGGTCGGTGAGTGCAGTGAGGTCGCCGTTAAAAATGTCCAGCTGGAAAACTTCTGGTATATTCCCTTCTACAATCTGGTACATGATCTGAGCGTTGGTGCCCTCGTCAGGATCGGTGGCAGTGATCCGGGCCACGACGGACCCCACCTGGCTGTTCTCCTTCACGTCAATGAACAGCACGTCCTTCTCGAACACTGGAGCGTTGTCATTTATGTCTTTGACAACCACGTGAATGGGGACAGCTGCTTTCAGAGGTGGAACCCCTCTGTCCACAGCAAAGGCCTTCAGATTGTAAACAGGGACGTTCTCACGGTCCAGTTTGCGAGCAGTTCTGATGATACCAGAATAAGGTTCTATGAAGAAATCCCCCTCTCCGTCATCTCCACCCTGAAACGTGTAGCTCACCCTGCCATTTGAGCCAGAGTCTCGATCTGAAGCAGAGATCTGGAGGACGCTGTGGTAGACAGGTGCATCCTCAGGTACAGTCCCATCGTACCTTTCCCTAAGAAACTGAGGAGCATTATCATTGGCGTCAAGGATGATGATCTCCACATAGGTGGTGTCAGATTTCTGAGGGATCCCGTTGTCTCTGGCGATGATGGCTAACGTGTAGGAGGCCTGGTCTTCATAATCAATCTCCATTTGTGTCGTGATGGCACCTGTATCCGCGTCGATTTTAAACTGAGGGACATTGTCCTCCATGACATAAGTGATGCGAGCATTCTCGCCCGTGTCCTCATCTGTAGCACTGATCACCACCACAGTGGAGCCCACCGGTTTTTCCTCACTGAGCATCACCTGGTAGTTGGCACTTTGGAAGACGGGCCGGTGCGTGTTGGCGTCTGTCACGTTGATGAACACCTGAGCAGTATCGTAGCGTGTTCCATCACTGGCGGTGACTGTCAGGACGTACTGCCGTTCCTGCTTGTAGTCCAAAGGGAGGGCTAAGGTGATGAGACCGCCGCCACTCTGGCTGGTGATGGCAAAGCGGTTCCTGGTGTTGCCACTGGAGATCTGATAGGTCACCACGCTGTTGACGTCTCTATCCACAGCCGTCACTGTCAGCACGCTTGTCCCCACGACAGCATCTTCATTGATCTTCAGCGAGTAGACCTTCTCTGTAAATGTTGGTACATTATCATTCACATCCAGCACCGTGATGCTGACGCTAGCTGAGGAGGACATCACAGGTATCCCGTGGTCTCTCGCCTCCACTCCGAATGTGTAGAAGTCAATGGTCTCCCTGTCGAGCCCTTCGCTCACTGTAATCCAGCCTGTGCTGTTGTTGATGGTGAACGGAAAACCAGGCATGGTGTCCGTTAACCGGTATTCCAAACGGGCGTTTTCTCCTGAGTCCCCATCAATTGCTTGGATGTGGATCACAGAGTAACCAATGGCCACATTTTCCAACACAGTAGCCTGGAAAGGTGTGCTCACAAACATGGGGGCGTTGTCGTTCACGTCCACCACTTGCACCACCACCATCCCTGTGCCATTTATCAGAGGGGGCCTGCCACCATCCTGAGCCTTAATCCTCAAGTTATACTCCCGAATAATCTCGTAGTCCAGAGGATTGATGACGTCAATCACACCAGTGGGGGAGTGAATGTAGAACTGTCCTTTAACATTACCGCTGATGATGCTGTAATGAACTTTGGCATTGTTTCCCTCGTCTTTATCCGTAGCTTCCACCTGAATGACTTTGGTGTTGACTGCCACGTTCTCTGGGACCTGCACGACGTACCTCTTTTCACTGAACTGTGGGTAGTTGTCGTTCTCATCCTCCACAGAGATGTTGACAGTGGCGGTGGCACTCCGGGGCTCTGGGTCTTTGCCCTGGTCATTGGCCTCAACAATCAGCTGGTACTGGGCCCGGGTCTCCCTGTCAGGCCGCTCTCTGATCCTCACCAGGCCGTTCCGGGGGTCGATTTCAAACACAGAGTTCACCCCGTCACCATTGACAATGGTATAAATCATATTGGCGTTAGAGGGGGCGTCCCCATCGGTGGCTCGGATTGTCATCACTTCAAACCCCACTTCTACATTCTCCCGGATGCTAACACGGTATTCAGTTTGCTCAAACACGGGGCTGTGGTCATTAGTGTCACTCACAGTGACAGTGAGGTAAGAAGTGGCAAATCTTTTGGGGGAGCCATTGTCAGTTACAGTGACTTTGAACACATGGGTGTCTTTGACTTCTCTGTCTAGTGCCTGGACGGTTGTTATGCTTCCTGTCTGAGAATCAATGTCGAAGAAGTCATTGGACCTGCTGTCAAACAAGGCTTCCATGCTGTACTCCAGCCTCCCTGCCTCTCCATCATCCGGGTCAGTGGCTTTCAGAGTGATCACCCGCGTGCCCGCGGGCTCATTCTCGGGCACAGACACCTGATAGTTGGGGAGCTGGAACTGGGGAGCCGCGTTTACCTGTCGCTTCCCTCTGCGGATCAACTTGCCGGGCTTTCTGTGGACGGTTTCTGAGGAGGATCCATGTTGTTGAGGCACTTGTATAAGCGTCAAACTCAGCCGCACGGAGAGCCCTGCAGAGCTGTGCAGCGCGCAGTGCAAACACACCCCGGGCTGTCCTCTGTGCTCAAGACATAAGTCACTGACCAGGAACAAATCCCCCTGCCTGAACACTGCACTCAAGTCTTTGCCAGCACACATAGTGTCCAAAAAGGTGGCGCTGCGCGTAAAGGCAGGCAAAAGTTCTGTTACATTCAAAAGCAGTTTACCTGCAGGCAAGCAGGAAGTTGCCTCCAGTTTTGTAAGGTGTTTAATGTGAATGTCGGGCTTACCTGACGCCTTCTTTCTCTTGTATTTAATAAAACAGTCCTGGCCGTGTACAAACACATTAAACTCTGTGAGAATAACGTCCCCAGATGTCAAAGAACCTGTCCTGAAATAAACAGGCGCTGGGTTCCTTGCCGTGTGCGCACACTGAACTTTGTGGGACAGACGGATAACCCCATCACGTCCCTCAACTTGGAAAAAGCTCTGGATGAATTTGGGTGATAAAGTCCTGTCAAGTTTAGTAATCCATCCAGGGCCGTGCGACAGGTTTGCCAAAAGGGTCCCGGGCTGTAAAGTCTCCGAAAGGTGTATCTCCAAACATCCCGCAAGAGGCACGTTGAGCAGGACACAAACCCAAATCCATAAACACATCGGTAGCTCCATGCTTGTGAACCTGCCAAATCCCATTCAACTTCACCGAAACTCCTCCGCAAACGCATTAACTCTCCCTCTCCCAGCACCGCGTCTTACTTTTATCCCTCATTGTGAAGTTTTTAACGTGGAAAAAGACGCTCGGTATCCATAGTGTCGGCGTATCCACGGCGCGCAGCAGCTGCGTTAACCCACACTGAGTTTAAAATGAGTACAAAATGGCTCCGTGGCTCTCCTCCGCCGCCTCCTCCTCCTCCTCCTCCTCCTCCTCCTCTCCTCCTTATTACCATAAACCTGCTGTGTCCCCCCTCCGGGACGCTTTCACGGGGGGGCTTTTTTTTCTCATGGAGATTTAGGAAGTGGCCCCGACCGGGTGAGCAATGCGCGCAAGTGCATTGTTATGACAATAAGGTGAGAGTTGGGTAAAATTCCTAATGCGTGTTTGAGTGTCGCTCTTTCTTCAACTTGTTATATGCTAAAGGAGTTGTAAGCACTACTGGCACAGAAAAAAAAGACTTGAGAAGTGACTTAACTAAGACTTCAAATCCACAATTTTAGAAATGATGTCATGTCACACAGCTCCAACAAGCTGCTGCTCTTCTGATAAGGTAATCATAAGGGGGACAGAGTTACACTAGTTACATCATCATTCAGATAATCAGAATCAGAAATACTAAAGAAGTAAGAATATGAATATGAAAAAGTGAAATATAGAGTAATAAATAGAATAAATGTGCGCATCAGTGGAACAAACAGAGTGAGCATTAGGAATATGTAGTTATGTGCATTGTATGTTGACTTAATATATACATTTAAGAGGTGAAAAATATTGCACAGTTGAATTATTGCACCCACTAGATAATTACCAATTTTAAAAGCAGTAGGTAACTGCCTATGAATAACTGTTCCCAGCAAATGGTACAGCCTTATAAACCAAATTATCAGTTAATTATTACTTCTGTTAATCAGTATATGATTGTGTTCCTCATGGTGAGTATTAATTTTAGTATTTTATCTCTCAGAAAATGAGCACAGCTTCCTCTTGACAAGTTTTTAATAGTCTAGTCGTGAAAAATACCAGAAAATCATTTATTATTAATGTAATGTTTTCTTCTTTGGAACTTTCTTTTCACTTTAATTCAATATAAAATAAAATTTAAAAAAAAGCCCTCTGAGGCAAATTGTGATTTGTGATATTGGGCTTTATAAATAAAAATTGATTGATTGAATTGATTGAATATTTTGCATGATGGCATATCAGGAAAACCTTTTTTTTGTTGTTGTTGTTGTTACTGATGTTTGAGCCTGTGTGCTCTGTATGTTTTAATGCCATAAGTTTTACCCCACAAAAAAGAATTTAAAGTGGACAGATGACTAACAGGGAAAGTTCAAAATAAGAATAATAATAAATGAGTCTGGAAAACAGACAGTATTATAGGGTCTTATTTCTATAATCAGGCTCAGCCGTGACTGTCATTAGGATTCATAAGAGTATTCAGTACGCTGATTGAGCAAAACAACGCTGACTGGAGAACAGCAGGTTCACACTGCAGAGTTCTCTTGTGTAATAGCGCCCCCCTGTGGATCAATAACTACTGGACAACAAATACACAACTACACTCTAGGTGCTCATACTTTTTCTTTTTACTTTTAGTAGGAACTGCAGCTGACCTTGAAAAGTATGTACTTTTGAATGCAGTATGCACACAGTCAGGACATACTACTTGTTCATAAGGTTACACCCTGAACTTTGACCCTCGTACTTGTATATCCGTTACCATGGAGGATAGTAACATTACACAGGCTATACATTTTTGTTGTTGTTATTTAATACCTGCTCTTTTGTTGTTGGTTATATTTATGATTACTTGATTAAATTAAACAATTAATATTCCTATTGTTACTAATTGACTGGTCATCAGTCACCTGACATATCTGTGACATATCTTCCGTTCTGCAGAGGATTGTGGGTCAGAATAGTCAGTAAAGCAGACTGACTTGCATACTGCAAAAAAAAAAAAAATTTGGACTAGATGTCAGTAGAACATCCTGGTATTTTTGGCATACTGCATTTGACATATTATGTATTAGGACATACTAAATCTTTTTCTGGCATACTATATAGTATGGTAGTAGGCTATGGGGATTGGAACGCACAGACTGTTTCTTTCTCAAGTACATAATGACTCATGAGGTAATGTTTAAGTACACAGAGCAATAAAAAATAAGTCAACACATCACATATTTAGGTTTATTCACTCATATGTAAAGGTTCAAGTATTTACAGTTTGTAGTTCAGGAAGTACTCGTGTACCACGACTTACAGCAATGCCATTTGAAGAGAAAGGCACAAATGTTTTTTGTTTTTTTACATATTTCAATACTTGTTGTTTAAAAATCCTATATTTAAAATTGGAATAAATATGCATGACAATATTAAGCAGTTGAGTTACAGCTGATGACAATTTCATTGTCTTTTCAATTATTTAGAACAATTGAACCAACCGTCTCAAAATATGACTGACATGTAAACAGCGCTAAGATAACAAATAGCACCTTTTTTTAATCATATTTGGTTTCTGTCTTTTAACTTGGCATGCTCTGATGCAATGATCAGTCCTATGTTTACTATCAGCTGGCTTTTGAATGTAAGTTCTCAGAGGAGAAAACGTCAAAACAACAGAAAAAAGGGTGCAGACTGATTTCTCTGTACTTTTTTCTGTACCAGAGTATTAACTTAATTTATCCATTAACAAACAAGAGCAGAAACTATCTTGTTTTGTGACAATGATTCATGGATTAAAACTGAACACTGATGTACTGTAGGTTTGCAGTTGGCACAGAGGCAGGGTGAACATGAGTAACAGTCAATCAAGAACAGGGTAAAAGTCAAGAGGGCAATTCATGACCAAGAGCAGCCAGGTGACAGGAGAAGCTACAGTAAATGAAAAGTCTGAGTCACATTATAACATCACAGTCACTTTCATTCACACATAAGAGGGTCAAAAACAAGTTACCCTGCTACCTTAGAGTTAAATCCCACCAGAACCTGTGACCCCTAGTTTTACTTACAGGTTTCCTATTACAAAAAAGAAAACAACAGTAGAGGAATCAGAGCACCAGCAGCCTTGAAAAAGGCGCCTTTACCCCAAACCACAGGTCACAACATTGAGTCTATATGAAGACAAAAACTCTCAAAATAAAAGTTAAGTTTGATGGATTGTTTTCCATCTGATAAAACATCTTAGAGCTGAATACCATTTAAAAAGTTGAGCTTGGTTTTGGTTTCCACGTCTAAAGAATAAGCACAGTTCTGGAGCACTTCTCAAATACAAGATCAAGTACATGATCATCAAAGAGACGTTTTTGCCTTTAATACATTTATGTCAAGGTGCAGGTCTTTGTGATGCATAGCAAACAGATATAATGACATCAATGGAGAAATAATCTGTTTATAATAAGAGCAGAAACAGTTGTTAGTGTAGTAGGGCAGGGCCATACATTCATATTATATCTATGTCGTGACACGAGACTAGATATTGTCTTTTTTGGACATTTTGGATATCGACCACAATCTGGCAACCTCTCATATCACACCAGTACAGTTCTTGTACAACATCCCATTCTGAGTATGAGTTAATCAGCGAGATGAGGGTAATGGATAAGGGAATAAAAGGGGTTAAGGAAAGCCTGTGACTTAGTTTTTATTTTATTCATTTTTCCCCCTTTATTTACTGTATGTGCTTATAATACACCTATGTTTTGCCGTGTTAACATGTTCATGTTTTCCTGTATCTGTGAACTCTTTTCTGTAAAATGAAATGAGTGCTGACATAACATGATATATGTATTTTCATCTTTGGCTCAATAAAAACACTTGGTGGAAAAAGATTTTGGATATTTTTGTCTATTCATGGTTTTAATGGCTGCATTACAGTAACGTGATGTCATTTTCTGAACTTACCAGACTGCTACAGCTGTTATGTTGTTTGTCTTTACCCACTTAGTCATTATATCCACATTACTGATGATTATTTATCAAAAATCTCATTATGTAAATATTTTGTGGATGCACCAAGTCAACCCTACAATATTGTCACAATATTAATAGAGGTATTTGGTAAAAAAAAATATCATAATGGGTTTTCTTGATAGCTGGCTCTGTGGTGTAATGTTTGATGTAAAGGTGAAGAGATGGAAAAGCTTGATTCATCTTCAAAATGAGGTTAATGTTACTTAGTAAACCATCTTGTGAATTATTTGACTGTATATTATGTTCCTTAATACATGAAGGCTCCACTCTAAAACACACTGTGGCTTGGATGCAGATGGTTTATCTAAGCAGCTGGCAGATAACCTCTTAGTGTCTAAACACAAAACACTAAAACAGAACAGAAATGAACCCTTTTGTCTCCGTGGCATCAAAACTGCAGATATGTCGAAGCTGGGCATTAGAAACAACCACCCGTTTACAGTCTCTAAAATGGCCCCCAGAACAGGCACCATGTCACAGAGTCCCTCTCTAAGAGACAGGTTATTTTCATGGACAGTGTGCTCTACCTAATGTACCGCACAGAGCTCGTTTCCAGCACGTCCAGGCTGTGGGGTCACCTCAGCTGGCTGGTTCAGGAGTCTGCTGCTTCTTCAGCTGTGCTTCTGCTTGTGCCCACCGTTCTCTGCCCCGCTGGAGTGTGTATTCACTGGGCCCCAGCTGTATGATCTTCCCGCTACCCAGACACTCGTCTCCTTTGTAGAGCACAGCAAACTGAGGGAGGAATTAAAAGGTAGGTTCTGAAAACATGCTCATACATTTATACTGCGACACTGAGAAAGTGTTGGTGCAATTTCACTGTATTCTGTACCACAGGTGTGTGTTAGCTGTTACCTGTCCAGGTGTCAGAGCTCTGACTGGCTGGGAGAGTGAGATCCACACAGAGCCGTTCATGTTCAGTGTCACTGTACAGGGAACTGGAAACACAGAAGAAAGTGTTTGGTGTTTTTTTTTTTCTTGTTCAGTATTTCATTTCTCATTCATCAGTGTACACATACTGGCAACACAAAACTCACTGAGCGGCATCTGGTGGATGAAGCGGAAATGACACTCCATCATCTGGGTCTTGACGAGTTCAGGAGGCGGGTCGACTGTGACCCAGTGGAAGCGGTCTGTCCGCACTGTGTCACGGAAAAGAGCCGAGTGATTGGTAGTTGGAGCCTGAGTTGGAAGAAATTAAAAACTGGTCAAATTTCGAACAGTGTGGTACGTTTGTCTATACCTCGACAAAGTGAGTGAATTAAATATGAATCCTAAATGTTAGTGAGCATTTTCTTCAAAAAAACACCATCCCTATGCTGGCTCTTTGACAGATTAATGGATACAACACATTTTATATTTCATGATATGTTATCAGTGCAGCATTAAATGATGCATGGGAATAAGAAACAGACGACACAACACAGAGTGGCTCAGATAAATGTGTTCAATTTTTTATATGATTCCAGAGGAGACAGAAGACAGAAAAACGCTTCCAGTTTAACAACATAGACAGACTTTCTCACCACAAACACGTCTCCAGTAGCGATGTCTTTGTCCACCACAAACCAGTGGTCTCTCAGCCCTCCTATCCTCGCCCTCTGGCCCAGCGTCAGAGTGAACCAGCCTGGACGGGCAGAGACACACAGAGAAATGACAAGAGAAGAGGCAGGAAGGACACCATGAGCTGTTTTAAGAGTTAGTAATTTTTTAACATAAATTTGGACAACAGGGATTTGAATTTAGTTAATGAGTAATTGGTCTAGCGTATAACATATTATGAGCCATTACGCTCTGACAGAGCAGTTCTTCATTTTGACAGAGGAGTTCACAATTTAAGAACCTAAAACAACCACAAACCTTTGTGTGTTCCCATGACGGTCCCGTTCTCAATGGAGACAAAGTTCCCTGGTTTAGGTTCCAGATACTGGAAACAGAAAATAAAAACAGTATAAGTTTATATATATATCTCTCTTCATAAGCAGTAGCTTTTAGTTTCTTAGAAACGGAGGCAGGAGGCTCTGTTCCAAATCAAGAAAAAAAACCTGAAGAAGAGGAAAAATAAAGGAAAATTTGCCAAGTTCTTATGTGGAATTAATACTTAAAGTTTCAGGTCTTACCTCCAAAATAAAGTTCTCAAAGTTTCTCTCTCCAATGAAGCAGATGCCCATGCTCTGGAAAGACATCAAGTTTACTGTTAGCATTCAATGTGAATTACATAAAACATATCCCTGTTTATGCTCTCCTGATGTAATACACATCAGGGTTCGTACGGCTTAAGGGCAGTTAGATTTAAGACTTTTTAAAGCCACTTAAGAGTTAAATTTCAGACTAATTTTACAATAACCAAAGTTGAAAAACATGAACCAACATCTTAGGGTTAGGGACAACTCTGCCCAATGGTGTATATTTAATAAAATGTGCCTTTTTTAAAGTCTCATGGTGGAGACGACGGTGGAGGAGAACTGAGCTTGTTGGCAAATTTTCTAAGCAACTTTGTGTTTCTCACTCTGCATGTTGGATTCCAATACCCTGACTTATCGTGCCAAGTCTGAAAAACATTTTGCATAAAAAACACAGAGCCTCGTTAGATTGCCTTGCACCGATAATATCAAACTTCCCATGTCTTTGCATTTTGATTCTTTTAAAGACTGAATTAAGATATTTTAACACCATTAAAAGGCTTTATGTTTCTTTGCCTTTCAGGAATATAGAAGGATTCACAGGAACCCTACAAATAGATAAATACCGACATTTAATTCATGTTTATTTGTGTCTACCTCTTTCTTCTTCAGCACATGGTGAAACCCAGCCTCAGCAGCAATCTTTTTGACAAACTCTTTGGTGAGTCCGGCCAGTGGAAACATGGTTTGTCGCAAGGCATCCTGGGAGATCTGACTGAGGAAGAAGGTTTGGTCTTTGAATAGATCGGCTCCTTTGTACATCCTCACCGCTGGGCAGAGTGAAGAGAGAACAGACTGTTAGAGGGTCTGACCTTAAAACCAGCACTGTGGCAGGATTTCACTGGAAGTTCAAATAAATTAGGCTAAAAAGAGGAGAACCATTAAACTGGGGGACAAGAGCCAAAATCTTACGGTTTCTAATCTCAAATCGATCTCTGAAGAGAGAGCTCGGCGGCGCTGTGAGCGTCTGCTGGAAAACCTCTTCGTCTTCTTGTGATGTCCTGGCGTAGTGGCCTGTTGCCATGGCATCAGCACCTTAGTCAACAACAGCACAAATATAATTAAAAACTTTTTGTATTGTGTTTGACATTAAAATCTATTTAATTAAATCCTAATCATATCTTAATCTACCACTCACTGCTTTCCAGTCTGCCCATGAATAATAAACAAGTTAGGGACTGTTGGTTATTTATGAAGAGAGGGGGTGGTGCAAAAAGGGGGAGGCATGAGAAATATTTTTTAAGCACTTGAGAGGGACTTGTGTTTTTTTATTTTTACTTAGGGCAGGGGCATACAAATTTAAATGGATGTATTTTGTATTTATTTTACCACAGATTTTAAGAAAATCGCCAAAACTGGGGCCGCAAGTAGTTCACCTTGTAAAACAGGCACCCCATGTACAAAGGCTACGTCCTTGCCAGAGTGGCCGCAGCCCTTTGCTGCATGTCATCCCCTCTCTCTCTACCCTTTCACACTACCTGTCTTTTCCAATAACGGCAAAAAAGCCACAAAAAAATCTTTAAAAAATTGTCAAAATTACACAATTTATTGTAATAAAAAACAGTAAAAACTGAAATTATCGTTGGATTTTCAAATCTCCGATGGTCCTTGGGCACATCATGTGCAATGAACACTAAGTCGGGAAGAAAAAACTGAGCTTAAAATAGTAATATTTCATCAAAATCTCTTTAGTCTATTCTTAAAATTTGACCAAAAATAAACCGTTTGCACTAACCAACCTGCATGCAATACAAGAGCAAAAAACCAAGGCTTTTTTCAATCCAGGATTTCATCACCAGGTTCAATATTCAAGCA
>JAPZEB010000015.1:7362285-7378338 GCA_029783705.1 Chaetodon striatus | reverse complement strand
CTCTATTTCATCATAAACAACCAGGAATGGAGCTCAAAGTGCAAAATACTGGACTTCTCCTTTAATGCTGTTGACTTTCCCTGTGGTCTCTCAATTAAGAGTCGTTATCATAGAAATCATAAGATTTGCATGCTGGTCCCAACCCCTCTTGTTCGTACCAAGGCAAACTCATGGGAGACCCGTCCGTCAGGTGGCAGCTTGGCCCCGAAGCCCAGTGCGGGAAACATCTTATCGCTGTCGTAGTCCTGGATGATTTCTCCTACTGCCTTCAAGGCCATTGCGTAGGCATTCAGCTGGTAGGGACTCATGTAGTGGAGGGATGTGGGCTGGGCTGGGTTGCCTGTTTGTGACAAAGGGAACACACACAGTCAGAGGATACTCCGTGGGCGTGATTATGTGGTTGGACAATGGAAGAGGAAAGGTGTTAACAGCTTGACACTACAGTTAAGTTTAGCTGAGGCAGGTTATTCTCTGCTCAGATGTTTTGTAAATGGTGTGATTTAAAAGCAGGTAAGTGATTTCAAGGCTCAGTGTTAAACCCTGATAGAACAATAATGGTGGCAAAATGCCCAAAGTGACAAACTGCTACCTTGACTTGACCTCCTTTAAGTGTCTTTGTTATTGTTTCTTTCTGCATTAAACCAGAAGGACCTTACAACTGACTCACCACACATCTCCTTATCTGTGAGAAATAAAATGTGTCCAATGACTAAGCTTCAGCTTTGTATGAAGTGATTAATCTGAGGGTGGTTATAGTGTGGAGAATCAAATATGAACTTTAAGAATTTCATATTCATGTTTTCTCTGTTAAGTTTTACTCCCTGAAGCACAAGGCAACACAAACTTGAGCCTTTCCTGAAATGGTTATGGAGATGTTAGTGAGAATATGTGTTTTATTTTTGGCAGAAAATTGTGATCTTTAGACACTTGTTGAGTCAAAATTGGCACATGTTCAAATTAGGCCCAATTAGACTTAGAAATCATAAAAAAATTAAGTTCAAGACTGTGAAATTTGAAAGTCAAGAAAGCAGTTTTTGTCAATATCTTTTTAACTAACAAAAAAAATCTGACAAGGGAATTTATTTCCCATGCGTGTTGTAAATATGCATGTCTACACACTCTTTAATAGAGCTGCCATGGTGGGGCAAACGCAAAAAATCCCGGGATCAATTTTGGACATTCCTGGTGCAAACCTTTCATATTTCGTTTAACAGTAAAATATTATCACCTAAAAACCATGTAAACACTTAATCCAATAGTTTCTCTCTGGCTGTAATAAATATATTCTTTCTATACATATTTGCCCTAATGTTCGGTGACATGCGAGTCCTGCACATGATGTACCGCAACAGCTGTTTCTACACATTTCCCTGACAGAGAATTGTTCATTTATTTTTTTAAATTTAGCGCTCTGCTAGTACTACGTTCGTTGCTGATCATAACAATCTTCTAACTCTACCAGCAGAAGCTGACTGCATATGAGACTTTTAGGGAACACTGGTGTATTGTCAAGTCTACTGACAGTCTCCTTCTATGAGATGTTTAGGGGGCATTTGTAATTTGTAGCTACAGAAAATAACCTGGGCTACACTGTGATATTTCCAGCAGATTACACTTCACAGCGGGCAGAACCACTGTCGGCAAGTCAAAAAAATTATATTGATTAAGTGCTTCAGGGCATGTAAACACACATTGGATCGCTTTATTTGGCGTTTATATAAACAGTTCAGTTGAAATCTCTAAACAGACTGACTTAGATGACACTGAGGAAATATTGTCCATGTAACCGCAGCTATAGATACACTCTGAATGTCAAATAGAGCTCCTTTAATGTTATTATCTATTATCTATTATCTTTCTGTTTCATATCACTATTCAAGCTGTGGTTGTAATGAACTGCAGATTCCCATAGCCATTATTTTAAATTGACATCTTAGTGAGAGCCAGACAAAATCAAGTACACCTCAACCTCAGACTTAAACACATAGGATTTGGGGTTATTGCCGCCTCCTGTCCTGCCAGGACCAAGCTCAAGGGTAGACAGATAACACAGTCCTTAATCACAGCTATCGTGGCCTGTTACTGCGCTCAGCTTTAGCTGCCAGGTGTGATGGAGAGGGCTATTAGGAAACACTTGATTCCCCATCTGCATATATTTGAATAAACGCTCCCTTGGCTTTCAGTGCACTTTTTGTGTCTTTATGCAGGTCACTCAATGTGTACGTGCTCATTCAAAATCTGTGCATGTGTGTGTGTTTACTGTGAGGCTCACCATTGGAAGCCGTGAAATCAATGGCCACGGTAAAGTTGATCTGGGTCCTGAGAAGACAAAAGCAGAGAGATGATTCATTAATCAACAATTGTTTCACCTGTCTCTGTTTCTCTCTCTCTCACACACACACACACACACACACTAACACAAGATCCAATCAGAAACATCAGAAGAAATGAACTAGAGACATAATCAGGTTAGAGTGATCAATGTTTGAGGGAGCTAACAGAGTTTGTCCTGCCCTTTAGCTGTGACAGGAATGAGTAGACTGCGCGTACCTGGGTTCACATACCAAACACACGAACATGGCATCACTCAGACGAAAATGGAGACCACAGCTATAGTCTCCCGAACAACTGCACAACAGGCTCAGGAAGTGGTTCTGCCCTCAGCCCACAAGGATCCTACTTCTGATTGAGTGTGTTTGCAGCTTAAATTTACCTTCATGGTTTCCTCCTGTATATTCATTTATTTGTGGCATCCTGCCATTATATCAACATTCACCGCCACATATTGATTTCTATTTTTGGAGCTGCATGCCTCTCTCTTTCACTCTCACAAACACATTGGGTGCATCTGTAAACTGTAACTCAGAGCACCAGAGCGCACTCTAGCACAATCTGGATCATTCGTTAATTCAGAGCACTGTTGGAATATACTGTTATGTTATTCAGAGTGCCACACTCTTGGAGTGCAGAGCATATTCTGGGCACAGACAGCAGTGGAGTCAAACTTAACCCTTTGTCAATTCATACAGAAACAGAGTGATTCTGTGGCGATTCTATGGCGCTCTCATTTTAGTGTAGAGCATCAGATTATATTTCCACACACAAGATATAGATTTAGATGTATAGATGAAAGCAGCTGCACCCCGCAGTCCAGGGCTGGGTCTAACACATGAGTCAGACACCATGAAGAAGACGCTTCATCAAAGAGACATGAAACAAGACAAACAACAAACACCACAGCACCCAGCACTGGAGCAGCATATCTCTCTCTATCAAAACATTGTTAACCTGCAGTAACAGGAAGTGGCTACGCGCTCTGTGGCCTGCCCCAGCTTTTTCACACCTTTCCTCCAAACACACAAACACACACAAAAAGCCTCCCTGTCTACCTTACACACATCCCCCATATTCAGGCAGTTCCATGCAGCCAGTAGCCCAGCATCTTTGTCACCTTGGCAGGTCATGTGAGGTAAAGGCACTGTGCTGTCCAGAGGGGACAGAATGAGAGGCAGACATTTAATGATCAGCCCACACGTTTGGGGGTTTGAAAACACAGGAAACCTAGAAGGCCTGGGGCATGGAGCTGCCCCCTAATGTTAGCATACAGATATTAGAAAAGTTGCAGCTTGAAAAATGAGAGGAAGAACACGGAGAGAGTAAGAGAAGATAAGTTTCTTAGCACATACTTTGTGCTCCCAAACAACATTCGACAGAGGTGCTGTAAACTGCATTTCTTCTTTTAATGTCAAGAATTACCTACAGTACATGCATGTCTTCCTTCTCTCCAGTGTAATGGAAATAGATGGCACTTGGCTTGTGGTGCTCAAAGTGCCAAAAAATGAAAAAAAAAAAAGCTCATGCTGTCACAAACATGAGCTTCTTGTCCATGAGTAGATGCACGCTTCCCTCTGCACCGTGATACAGTTGGTGGGTGTAGTTCGGTCAAAAAAAAAAAAAGTTCTTACATGAAACTGCTCACAACAAGGTCTGTGGATTATCTTGAGCAACTGGGTCATGATTTTTGGAAAGAGACATTGCTGTTTAGTTTTACAAACATATTTTTTGGTGCCTTGAGCACCACAAGCTGGGTGCTATCTAGTTCCATTATACTGGAGAGAAGGCAGACATCTCGACAAACGATATCACCAAACCACCAAACCTCTGCAACTCACAACAAAACAATTGAGACTTATAAAATATACCTACAGGTAAAAAGAAAATTCTGAATTTTGGAGTAATCTGTCCCTTTAAGGGATGTACAATACTTTAAAACATCAATAGTTCATCCAAAATCACTGTCATCAGTAAAAACTCAAGGCTGCTCTTAGTTGCCAAAAAGTTAATTAAAGGTTTTCACCAAACAGTGACACTTCCCCTCAACATAATGAAAACATCAAGATAATTCCAGTAAATATGTTTTTCTAGAGGACAGCTGCAAGGACAAGTGAGCAGAGAGGAGATCTGAGTGAATTCTGGTCCAGATCTGCACATTGGCACAGACAAGCTTCAGCCTAGCAGCCTAAATTATGCATGCCCTCTTTCTCTCCTACCCAATCTCTCTGTGCGCGCACACACACACACACACACACACACACACACACACACACACACACACAAAGTTTGAGAGAGGAACTGCAATTGTGTGAGTGTGAAGGGACAACCACAGAAACAAGGTGATTTAAGGGACGAACAATAAAAAGTGACAAAAGACGAGAGAACTGACGTAAATGAAGAGTGCGGCACTTGATTAAACACGTCATTCTGCAACGTCAGTCCAAGAAAACAACAATGTCAACATGACATCAGCAGCGTGAGTCACACACATTATGTACAATTTAAAAGCTGTCAAAAACCATGACAAAAGCAAGTATTGACAAAAACATAAGGGCTCCGAATCAAAGGATATTGGCTGAATACTTTTCAAAAGTGAATTGCAATTGTTGAGTCCCTGGTATTGATCAGCATCCTTAAACCTCCACAGTTCGACTGTGCTCACTTTGTGCTACGAGACTGTAAAATTCAAAGTCATTAGCAGGGTAACTTGAAAGTCAATGTGAGAGTTTCTTGCTTTGCAAAGTGAATATCACCCCTAATGTTTGACATCATAATTCCGACTCCAAATGGAGAGAGTATTAATATCCAGAGCAGAACACAGGACTCTCTCTAAAAGGTCAACTCTAGCCTCTGCATTAATCACACAACAATGAGACTGAGACATCAGTTTACTGGCTTTTTGGATGTCATCCTGACGGCCACTTTGTCTTTTTAATGATTTCTTTTTCAGATCTGCTGCAATATTACAGGATTCTCTTGTGTTTTACATCACTTTATTAAACATATTTCTAAAACTGCTTGTACTACAGTGCCAATGTCAAACCTTGCATGAAATAAATTCCTGTCTCTTATATTACCTAGAATATCTTATATTTTACTAAATTATGAAATAAAACATTACGTTATTATACATAAGTTATTAAGTTAAAAGGAGAACAAGTATGTAATTACAACAGTTTGCTAATTAGTCAGCTAAAAACTTTCTTTACAAACATCTGCACAGACCCATGCGCCACAGAAGGATATTAAAGATTTTTTAACCTGCTTATAATATGCTTGATATAGGTTAGGTAGAACTACAGTTAGTGCTGTATGGCAGATAGTTTTGTGAGATGTTCTGTGCTGTAATGTGTCTTTGAACACATACTAAACATTTATTTCTTATGTGAATGTCTGTACTTTATAACCACTGCAGGATGGTGCACTGTTGTATTTGGTACACTGTTAACTGCAGGTGTTTGCCATTTGTGGAATATGTCTATGATTGTTTTTGTTGTTTTTTTATCCTGTAATTTGGGTGTGTATGTATTAAATTTTTCACGAGCAAAATCAATGCCCCTCTAAATAAGACTACAACTTACATTATTTTCATTGTTGATGTATGTGTCGATTATTTTCTCGATAAATCGATGAGTTTTTTGGTCTATAAAATGACAGAAAATGGTAAAAAAAAATCAATGTTAAATGTTTCCATGAGCCCGTGATGATGCCCTCAACCCAAAAACATTCAGTTTACTGTTATATAAAAGTAAATAAACCTGAAAGTATTCACACTGATAAAGCTGGCATCAGAGGATTTTGACGTTTTACTCCTTTAAAAATTACTCCATTGATTTCAGAGCTCACAACTAATCAATTCTTTGTAGCAGCTCTACTCTGGAATAATGCAGTTAATTAAATCCAGTCAAAATACGAGCATATGGATTTGGCAATAAGGCTGTCAGGTATCATGTTTGTTTCCATGGCACTGACAATATTTGTTCAGCAGATAACACCAAAAGGTGCAGTTTAGGCTACTGGCACTGACTAGGTATATATTCCTTATGTGAATGTGTGTTTTACCTGCACTGTATGATACATTCCTGTACTGAACACACAACTTCACCTGAGCAGCCAAATGAGATCTGCAGCATGCCATCGCTGCAAAGCACGTTCAAACCAGAAAGGCAGCAAAACTGCTCTGGCAGCTATGATAAGGAATTTTCAGAGGCACACACACACGGTTGAGCTTCAGCAGAGGGAGGTGAGCTGTGAGCTCAGCCTGCCTTAAAAGCTAAACCTTATCGTTCTGTGTCCTGAAGGTACAAGGAAACTTCTCCACCCTTATCGTGTTATGACATTTTTTTTTATTGGCCTGTCTTTAATGGCTGCAATCCATCTCTTTACTTAAACTTTTGGCTTCAGCAGATATTTTTCACACACACTCAAAATCAAATTTTACCTGTTTATCTTCACTGGTGAATTAATGTAAGAAAAAAATATTGTAATGAGAGAAGAGAGGCAAGATAAAGATACAGTCATTTCTAACTTGACTTATACCCAGTCTTCCTCCTTTAAGGGGAGCTGTTATGCTTTCCCTTATTTTCTGTCATACATCGTTATACATATTCCTGTGAGCAAAAACCTCAGGCTTCAGTGTGCACTATGTAACATACACTACTGCGAGAAGCTACAAGCTAACGTCAGGGAAACCTGGAATCTTACATGCTGTTGTTATTTTTTCTCTGATTTTGGATCATATTCATGCTGTAACATGTCCGGTTGTTAAGACTTTAGTTTAGAAACCTTTCTTGGTGATTTTTCACAGAAGAAAGTGCGGCTACACTACGTTACAGTCATTCCACAGCTGCAATGACCCTGCAGAGACACAGGTGAGTGTGCAGCTATTGAAGACCTGGAAATGATGACTTAAAGAGCTTATAGAGACAGGTACTGAAATGGAGCGTTTCAGAAAGAGGGTGACTGCAGGTGTTTCAGCACAGGCAGTATGACAAATAAAAAATGTTGTTTTGAACATTAAAGCATGTTACAATGTTCTAGCAGAAACCCAAAATTCATGTATTAGCTTGAAAATGAGCATAATATGCCTCCGATAAATCTGCCTGATCTGTCCTGCCAACCTTTGTTTGCGTAGTAAAGGATGTCTGTGAGGAGGCACACCCTTTACCAGCCCCACTGCTCCAGTGAGTGATGGCTGGCTAAGTGCCTTCCTTTAATTGCACATTAAAAATGCTTGTTCACTTTCACTTTCTTTGTTACACATTATGCAGTGTACTTCCTTGTATTTCTTTCTCTCTGTCTTTAACATACAAATGTGTATTTCTGTGTGTGTTCATATTGTATATGACCATGATAACACCTGTCCAACAATGCCTCTTTAATCTGAACAACAGCCTCTGAGTCTGGAGACAAAACACTACATACAGGAAGGAATAAGTTAAAGAAAAACATGGCTGCCCATTCTGAATAGCATGTGTAAGCCTCTGTGTGTACTACGTACAGTATTTGAGAGTGTGTTTAGGGTGAGGAGGGAATGCCACTTTACCAGCTGGTTTTCTGTCAGTCACTGATCTTCCCCCGCTGTTAAAGCCCGCAGTGACTCAGCTAGGAACCAATATGACAAAATACTGCGCAGCAGGAGGGCGACTGATGAGGAGGTAGCGCACGACATTCAAATAAGCCTTCCTGCAGACTGAACAGGCTGGATGCTAATGTCTCTCTTAAATCTTCAAAGCATCATCATTTCAAGGCTGTAAAAAGATTATCTCTTCCTCATATCTGGTGACATGCTCTGGCAGCAATGAAACTGTCACTACTGGAGAAAGAAAACATACACACAATATGTACTGATACAGAACAAGGTGAGCAACATAGGCCTACAGTAATGCAGAGACAACACTGATTCTACTGCACTGCAGCTTGGAGCCCTATAATCAAGTCCTCCTCTATATTATTCATTAGATGTATTTCCTATTTAAAGGGCAACTTATAGGCTGAAAAGCATACATTTTGGAAAATTGTCATCTTTACATGCAAATGAGCTTCACTGCAAAAACAGTCCAATTCACAAAGATCAGTTCTTATTTACTGAAACACATTTTAGGGGTGACATGCTCAGACATTCCAATGATTATGGTGTAGTGATTGTAGCCTAGCAAAGGCATCATCATGCCAGGCATCCCACTGCACCTCTTCGGTCAGGACCTGTAGCTGAAAATTTCAGTTTTCTTTTTCTCTCTGGCATTGTTCGGCCTTCTGTGTTCTTGGCACAAAGGCAACATTTATTATTTATACTTTGCCACATGGATAACTGCTATTAGATGCAAAAATGGGCAAATTGCACTCAGCTGCAAAACCTTATGGATGTGTTTGCGCTATAATATCATTAGTACAATATCCTGTGTGAATTGGACCTTGAGATAGGGCAGATAGTGGCCGTAATCCATTCTTTGTGAATTCGCCTGATGATTTGTAAGGAGTTCGTGGGCAGTCAGCCATATATTCTGGCAGCTTTGGGTCCAACAGTCACCACTGCTCATTAACTTTCATATTGAAAGCTGGAATTAGACAGCCATGAAAATTATACATTGAATAAAACAGAAGCCAGAACCCAAGTCATTTTCCATTCTTACTGATATCAGCATTTAGGGAAAATACTGAAACCTGACATTATACTTCAGAAAGCCAGTCTCAACAGGCTGTGTCCCCTGTATGGTAAGTGTTCATCTTCAAAGTGAAAAGTGAAAAACGTTTGAAAATGTTCACAAGAAGTCTCCTTTCCTCTTAAACTGAAGTGCCAGAGGGAAACACATGCATGAGTGCACTGAGTGGCCTAAAAATGGCATCAGAGGTTGTGTGATGTGACCTCTCCTGATAATATGCAAACAGATGTTGCTGGTTGGACTGTGTCCATCTGGTGAGAGGAGAGGAGAGGAGAGGAGAGGAGAGGAGAGGAGAGGAGGAGAGGAGAGGAGAGGAGATATACACAGCTCATACCTGCATTAAGTCTAATTAGCCTCAACATTGATATTGGCAGTGCTTGTTAATTTGCAAAGTATAACCCACAAAGCTAAGCGCCTGTGTTCTTTTCAAAGCTTTGATTTTTTTTTTTTACAAATCTTTGTCTCAATTCTGCCTCTTCTATCTAATGATAACCTCTCAGGATGATTTCAATACCAGCTGAGTTCCCTCCTGCTTCTATTCTGGTTCAATACTCAATTCACAAACCAAAACAAGAGGAAACAATATCTGTCACCGTGAGTGACAGCGCTGCCTTCAAAGGCACAACTAAAAATGAAAGATATAGCCGACAATTCTTCATTTTTATCCTCATGCTTATGAATAGAGGCCTCTTTGTTGAAATTCATGGGTGGTACTAATGCTTTATGAAAGGGAGTGAAAAGAATAAGAGCAGCGATGCTCTTCGGATTGAGACGGAGCCTTCTCAAATCTGTCATTTATGCTAATGCTGCCGGCAGATCATGTTCCTAATTAGGTCCAAATGAACAATTAGCTGATTGGGTTGAAGCTGCAAAAAGCAGCTGTCAATCAGGAGATAACGGAGGAGAGACGAAGGGAGGAAAGCGATACAAGGAAGTGGAGCGAGATGACTGGCAATGTGACAGAACACCTGCGCAGTCCAACAACATTCAAACACTCAAGAGAATTCAGGGAAACGCACAAATGAGAAAGTACCTCGGAGGGTGTGTGTTTGCATGTGCAAGTATGGGTGTGTTTCCCTTTCTGTATGTGAGTGCGTGTGACTGCGCACAAACACACAGTCTGCCCATGATGCAATTGGTACAACTGGACCATTACAGTCCATTTAGGTTTCAAACAGTGAGACAGCACTTGGCACTTCATTTAACCACACAAGCGTGTAACAGGACCCAGCTCACAGTCCCAAAGCACCACTAAAAAAAAAAAAAAAGATAAAAAGAGAAAACACACCCTCTTCCCTGAGAGTTTCAAAGTGCTCTTTGACTGACTGTGCTGCTGGGAACGTTTCCTGTGCACAGGGAGACTTGACGACGGGAATTCTCCATTAGCTGCAAGCGTCAGAGCGAGTAAACATACGCCGGGACACGTGGTGTTAGTACACACACACATTTCAAAGCCAGCTGTTGCACATGCAGTCATTCTGACAAGCTTGACTGTCGTGCAAATCGATCACACTTATTACATGGCCATAACATAAATCAGCAAGCATTAGTGGAATGGAGACGTCATGTCCCGGGTCAAAAACGGTCCTAGGTGGAAGCCATAATGTGGTTAGGATGCAGACGGCAAGATCGTGACGTTGTTTCCACATCTAATGATGGTCCACTCAGACTCCCTCGTACAAACATGGAAATATTGATTATGTTATTGCAATAAAAAAGCAAATACATGTCTCTTTGTCTTCTCAATATGACTCTTTATTGACAATGTATTTGTTTAGTTGGGAAATGGTTGTGATCAGATGGTCATACTGTGACGTCTACCCCCCATTTATTGAATATAAAAAACTAACTGATGACATTTATGTCCATGTAAGTTACAGTGCTGTCTCATTGTTTGAAGCCTGTGGTGTTTGTAAAAGCCAGAACTCTTTTACGAGCTGTCTGCACATGGAAGACCTTTACCCTCAAGGCTTACTGCCTGGAAGTCAGGTGACATCGAATGAGGAGTAACAAGTTGCCGTCAATTTCATAACTTGAGGTGGATAAATGGGTCAAGCACAGGACTTTCACCCTGGAGGACGCGATTTGATTCCCGTGTGAGGTAACATTGGTGCCCTATTTGTTTGTGTGATAGGTACACTGCAGGATTTTCCTACAAGTCAATGTATAGACTCATACAGAAGCAGAGCCTCTCAATCGTCACTTAAGACCCACTAGAGGTTTGTGGAGGTGTATTTTTTCTGCAGAGACTCAGCCCTCTGCCTGTATTTTCCTATTTTCTTGTTACTGACTGTGCTCTGGACATTTATGAGCCTGTAACCTCACAGCGCTCAGATGAGGTCAAGGCTTTGTAAAAAGGTAGCGACCAGATGCTGGACCCTAAGCAGCCGGCATCCAAGAGACACAGCACCAAAAAACGCGAATAAAACAAGGTGAAACAGCAAACAAGACTGAATCTGGGGCAGGCTATTACTTTTGCTGGCACGAGTGTTTACAAACAGTAACTGACAATCCTTCATAGTATACCTTTAACGTCGTATTTTGATGTTGCTAGGATGTGTATGAAGGATGTCCAGCTGATAGCCAAACGCACTCTCACTCTGACCTTGTCATTAATCAACGTTAGGTCATGGACTTTCCACGTCGAGATATGACGTGCAAGGTACCCTGGGTGTGTTGGCTGTTGACGTTCTGGGGTGCCGAACCAATTACACTTCCCGTTTTTTTTACAGGGAGGGTACAGTTTGCGTACAGTCTCTTTCAAATTAACACACCACTTTGGTACAAAACCACAAATTTATGTTTTTTTCCTTCAACAACAAATGCACGTGGTTATGTCTTGCTAACACGCATGTTTTGGGGTTTAAAATCATACGGGAAACAAACACTGGCCTACTGGGTGAAAGTTTGTGGTTGTTGGACCCATCCACCCTACTCAGACTTTTGCCTGCTTAACTTACGTTGTCATCCCACCGCATTTCCCCCTGATGCCGCCAGGTGCTATCAAACAATAATGCCAACTGGCCACAATACCGATGTCAAAGGACAGCTTTTTTCATCCGTGTCTATCGCTGAAAGTCACTGACCACGTGCTAGTTTTCAACGACTTTGGAGTGAGACCAGGTTGGATAGCCAGGTATCATTACACTTTTCTTTTAGACTATTTTTGACAGGATGTCTTAATTGGACGTCCAAACAATGTTTCAACATCCTAATGTTTGCTGGAAAGACTTCTAGTCACACTGTTGATGAATGCTTCAGGCATCATTTCCATTTCCTTAAACATATACAGTAGCTCCATCTAATATCTTAATACGGCGCACACAAGGTGCATTCCTAATGCCTTGTGAATCAATAGCATATTGATCTGTTTTTCACTGCCTTCACAAGACTTAAATGTGGTGAGGGTTCAAACTACGTGCACACTTACTGTATATTGCCTTCCCGTGACTCCTGTTTCTCTGCCTGGTCAGATATTTATCTATCCAGTCTTACAGCTGCTGTTTTTACAGTCTTTAATGTTTGTTGTCTTTTTTTCACAAAGTTAAAATTTTAAACATGTCATTGATTAATACTTGAGAAAAAATAGTAATTGTCAATACATTATACTGTCAAATATTGCAGCTTCACTCAGGAGAAAAGTATAGAAATCATGTTCCTGAGCATGTGATGGATAACATGCAGAGGTTGAGGTCAAGCAGCATTAGAGTTCAGAGGTCAAACAGACGTTCCTGTAGTACAGTCTAGCTGTGTTTCTGTATGTGAACCAGTGTTTAATAAAATTCATGCCTTGGTTCCAGTCATTTCTGAGCTGTCTGATAAATTATTCAGAAGATATAACATTGAGATACAGTAGAAATCATACAAGCAACTGTACTGTTGATCTTTGGTGCTATATAGTGGGCAACTGCATTTGCTTACTTGTTCGAACATGTGGCCTTTACGACTCTGTAAGGGTTCACACCCACACAGGGTTTAAAGCCTGTGACTCTGCACCAGTCCGTTAGAACTGAAGAAGCCTCTTGGATGAGAGGTGAAGCGTCTTTAAGAAACTCAAACAAGTCCAGCTGCCTGCGATGTAGCACTTAAGATTACAGCGACCTGGATGACTGAGAATCTCCATCAACATACTGTTTTGTTAGTGTAAAAAACTGATTATGGATGCTTTAAAGTCAGCAAAGGCCTAGTCAGAACATGTCAGACGAGATGGAACTGTTTTAAAACGCTGCAGAGAAAAGTTGCAGTGGTGTGAACTGGCACATCTCAGCTCAACTCCAGCCAGCTGAATCTGTCGCCTGCTACTCAGTTTGTCAGTTTTTTAGAATGTAAGGCACGTCACCTGTTTCAATAGCCAATCAATTGGCTTGTGGCGAAATCCTCTGGCTGAGTGAGTTACAAACTGTCAGCAGATGATGTGTTTGCCTGCTGTGGCATTTTTTGACAACAACCCTCTGTCCCCGCTGAACCCAAGTCCGTCTCATTTACATACCCGATCAGTCTCTGTCCTCACGGTGTGTTAGTGTCAGATGCTGCTGCTGCCTGCTGTATGTGCTGTGTCACACACTCATCACTGACTGATTAATCAGCCCTGGTGATCTAATTACTGAGGCATACTTATTATGAATCTGGAGTGGGCGTTTCCATTTGAAAACGCAGATGAATCTTCCCTTAAAGTTTCAGTGGAGATTTAGGTGTATCTGCAAAAGCTATGAACAACTTACAACATCAACATACAGTTTATCAATGTAACACAGTTGAAGGCAGGCTTTTTCAAGTCCTTTAAATCATTTGTGTTGCAAGAAGAAAGTCTAGCCAAGCAAGTGTTTGTTTCTTGAGATAATCCTCTCATTGGCTGAAGCAATTTCTCAGCCAGCTTTTTGCCCCTCTGCTCTGAGCTGGGCAGAAATCCTCCTGAAATGAGCAACAGCAGCGAGAAAAAAAAGCTTTTCGGAATATGAAATGTGTTGTTTTCTTCTGAGTTTGTCACAGAGTGAACAAGCTTGTACTTATATTGTTTTTGTGGAGATTTTTTTTAACTCAAAATCAGGCAAAACATTATATATATTTTAAATTCTTTAAATCTCAGCTGTCAACTCTCTGTCACACCTAAAAATACAAGAAGAAATACAAGGACTTAAACTGAGGTTTTTCCCTTCCCTTGAGATTTTTAACTTACTGTATTAAAAAAACACAACAGGAGTTCAAGAGAGGGAGGTGAATTGAACCAAACAAGGGAGCTACAGGGTGAATATGTTCTGGTCCAACAATACGGGACATTGGGGAGGAGATGCACTTCCATTTTTTTCAGATTTCCAAACTGTGTTGATAATCTGGTTATCCGGATCAGGCCCAATTTTGCTCACTCCGATATACACAAAGCTCCAGTAGATGTGTGAGAGAGGCTTGTCGTAACTACCCAATAGGGCTGCCCCCTCGGAATCAGAAACTGAAATCGTCAGTCAGAGACTCCTTAATCAACTGAGACTGCTTCAAGTCACAGTGTACATTATTGTCCCAGATTTGCGAAGAGCTGCGAAGTGAGCACTCTTGACTTCTTTGGTACAGACAGCTGCAGACGCAGGCAGCAGCACTAAGGAAGTGAGTCTTTGCAAGGCTCTAAGATTTTGTGAGGCTCTAAGATTGTCTCTCTTCTGCCGAGAAGTGGTGAATTTACAGCTCACAGCAACTTAATACGACACAGTCTCTGGCTTTTGTTTGATGTGTAGCGTAAGCACAAAATACTGTTGCACATTTCCATTAGCGCTGTTAGCTTGTTTACTATATTACGTGAATGCCTTTGTTATACTGAGGGTCCCACTGAGCCTGTTCAAACTGTAAAACTTTCTAACATTGCACAAAAAATATTAAGGAGTCTGCGATAAAACAAAATTCTCCAGGTGCACATCATGACAGAAAGTGTCAAGTGAAAATTCTTTCTGGCAGAAATATGTCATTTCTGTCGAGCAACACCAAAAGCAACATCAAAAGTGTCGAGCGCACTGCCATAAATCAGGCATAATGAAGGCGGAGTGTGCAGGAGAGCCTTCACACCATGCCTGGTTGCACAGGGTCAACCCTTCTGAGCATCATACAAGCACATAGGAGCACACAGGACGGGACCTGGCATTGGCAAGTGCTGAAACACGATGAAATATTACACACAAGGGCAGAGACACACATTTATGAGTCTGAGCCCTGTGCACTTGACTTCAGGTCGGCCCATCTGCCAGGCTCTTTCTCTTTCCACCTTTCGTCGTCCTTCTCTCACATGCAAATGTACACTTTTCCATCTCATTCACTCACACTGAGGGATCATTATCTTTGGCACACTGCAGACACTGAGTCACGACGGGGTTATTATCGAGACAGGGACCAGCACACTCAGCATGTCACTTCTCATTAAAGGGACCTCCATCTCTCAGTGTGTGCTGGATGAATGTGTGGTCGTGGTCGTTGACCTACCCTCCTTTGATGTAGTCCAGAAAGGTGACTTCGATGTCCACCAGGAATGACAGCAGCGTTACCTGTAAGCAATATGGCCACAATCAGCTTTGTGTCAGTGATCATCACTCTCAGGTGTTGTCTCTGATGGGATAAATAGGGGTTCTTATACTTTCTGATTGGTTCAATTACAAAACGAAACAGTTAGCAGTATGAAAAAAGGTACCCATCTGGATCTATTGTAGCACTGTATCGCATTTCAACAGCCAATGCAGCTTTATGTGTCAAAGGAAAGAATAATTCATGATTGATGTGGTATTTACTCACCGTTCCAGAGTTGAGATATTTTTTCTTCCTCCCTTTTTTCTTTGGATTTATCACCTAGAAAAAGAAAAGATTCTCTGCTGTGATTTTAACATTCATTCATTCAGTCAGTCTTCGATTCAGCCCTTTGTTTGTGTTATATACTTTAAGACTGGGTTTTAAGAACCACTTCAGAATTGGCACCTCCTGAGGGAAATATCTGTCTCTTTAGCTGCAAAATGCTCCTCTACATTCACCGGCTAGCTGCTAACTATGTATGCGGTTTGGTGCTTGGCAGGCAGAGTGGGTTTTC
>JAPZEB010000015.1:7326624-7349018 GCA_029783705.1 Chaetodon striatus | reverse complement strand
AGGCTCCGAGATAATGATATCTTCTGAATTTTACTTATAAGTGGTACATATATAGCTCACAGCAACTTAATACAATACAGTCTCTGACTTTTGTTTGATATCTACTGTCTATAAAAAATTTTGGTGCACATTTCCAGTCTGTTGTTAGCGCAGTTAGCATGCAGTAGCTCAGAAGGCTAACTTGGCTTGTTTACTGTAATGTAAAACAGAGGTTTCCTGCTGGAGTATAAATACTTGACAGTGAAAATATTCCTCTTATACTTAGCTCATATATACATTAACTGTACTGTGACTCTTTTGAAGGCTTTGAAGCCAATTTGACATTGCAACCAAACCGCTTCTGTATCCATCATGTGATGCCATTGAGCCCAAAAAGACATTTTCCCAAAGACTAACATTGTGAAAGAGAAATCTGTAAATCAGTGGGTACATTGATAGTCGGTGCAATAACATTTTGAAAGCACAGAAGAGCTGCAAAGTTAAATTATTTCATCCCCTTTGATGTTAGCGTAGTGAAGTTAGCCGATCTAGTCTCTAGTGTGCCTGCTCTACTGCCCAACAATGTGAAAGCAGAGTGGAAGATCTGGATATTTTACACACAAGAGTTGAACTTCTATCTTCATGGGCCAGTGATCGACCTTCATAGTAAAGAACAGGGCCAGTTCTCTTTCTACATTAATGGGTGTGTCATGTTTGGCGTCACAAACACGCCGGAAAACAGGGTTGGTAAACAGCAGAAAGCAGCATTGAGCCCTGTGAATGTTTGGGTGGGTACTTGTTGTCTTATCTGTCACTTCTTCAGTCTCTCATTCCACCTCATGCTGACGCATTTGAAATTATGTTCGAGCGCTGCTTTGACAGAGACGGATGGTATTTTGTGGCAGCATGTCACTGCATCGTGCCAGAGGAGGGGCGAAAATAGTGCGTCCACCCGGGTGTAATGTTTCCATGACTGCCAATCAACGCTGGAGCAAATAAGTATCCCTGACTAGAGTCATTTGTTCTGAGTATGAATGCGGTTGAAACCTTTCCAGCTAAATACAAAAAGCCAGATGTTAGTGGGTGTTTGTGCGTTTTTGTCTAGGGGGAAAAGAAGCTTCACAAACGCTTTATAAAAGGTGACTTATTAGAAGGTGTTACACAGAGTTTTTTTTAACAGACGCCTTGATCTGCCTTTGATTTTCAATGCATCTCTAAAATGTGTTCAAAATAGATCAGCCTGGCCTCCCATATATCTGCATACGGAGACAGAAATGAGTGTGATCTCATAAACAGGAAAGTGTGTTTTTCGTCTCCCCCACTCTCTCCACCTGTCCCTCTAATATTCCACACTCTTTCTCACCCGGTTCCCAGGTGTGCCCGCAGCCTCCAGCTCCCATGTTAAAACACCATCTAATGGATTGGCTCTCTGGCCTTCCCTCCCCCTGAGACCTGCATCAATGCTGGTACGCTGCCTCCAAGCCAACATGCCTGTCTCGTCTTGTATGAGATTATTGATTACAAGAAAGTGAGGCAAGGTGGGGGGAAGGGGAATGGGAAATGGAGAGATCAAGATGGAGAGAAAGTGAGAGAAAAAGGGTATGGCAATGGAATAAAAGAGAGCAGGTGACAGAATGCCGTAGTGAGAAGGAGAGACAAGGAAGAGGGATGAGGAAAGCAGACGAGGGATGGCAACAAAACAACAAATGAGGAAAAATAAACCCTGAAGGGAACCAAAAGGGACTAAATTTGCTTTTGAGAGACTGGAAGTGCTTCTCAATCTAGTATTCAATTTATCAACATTTAGTTTCATACAGTTACCTACAAATAAATGCCAGCGGTGCATGTGATGGCTTTCATTCAGCCATTTTAAAACTCTAAACTCTAAAAACTCACGTAAAAGTAAAGTTTACTATGAATTATTGTTGGGGGTAGACAGCAGTTAATGACCATGACACAGCAGTTAGAATGAGATATTGGCTGTAGATGCCATAACTGTGATGTCAGTAGTTACATTAAGGGGTAGAAAAAAAGATTTGGAGCTATTTTTCAGTGAGAATTTTTGAAACCAAGACCCACTTGTACCTGGAAATGAACATTTTTTTCACTTTTCCTTCATACTGTATGTAAATGTGACACTTCTAAGCTGTAAATTACCCATATCTATACAGCCCATGATTTCAGCTTTTTGCTTGTTAGATGCTGAGAGACTTCAGGGTCGGTTGCTGAACCACTATGGCTCGAATGCCCTCCAGATTCTTCTGAGATAAATTACTCATCTGGCCTGATCCAGGTCATTGCAAGTGCAATACTCCAGTTATTAGGTGCAATCCACTATTTATTTTACATGTACAACAGCTATGTAGAGCCAATTCTTTCACACTCGTTCTTTACCTATTTTATAAATGATGATGTTGTCTGTATTTCACTTGCTTGTTTTAATGACTTGTTGGCACCTGATCAGATGTAGCACTCCCAGTCTCGTTGTACATTCTTTGTACAATGACAATACAGACTTTTTCTTTCTATTTCTATTTCTATGACTGAAAAATGCTTTCACCAAATAATAAAAACCAACATTACGTGATGTTGACTGATGTTTTTATCTAAATGTGCATGAACGTTAATTTTAGGCAGTCTTTTACAAAATGTCTTTATTAGCAGTTATCACCAAATTATTATAAATGTGGACCTTCATCACTTACTTATTACTTTGTTCATCAATAAACTAAGTTAGCATTTGCACTTTGTTTAACTAATGTTAGCCAGCAGATGCCCTACATTAATTTAGAGATAAAACTATTAACCTCAGTGAGAAATAATCCTTGTGAAGGTGTAAAAGAAACTGACAGGGAGCTGATGTTACAGCAAGATGTTACAGGCTCTTTAGCTTTATTGCTGTCATGATGTGTATGCTAGCTAATGTAGGCTAGATGATTAGCACAAATGTAAATCACTGAGGCAATCTAAAGACATTGTAGCAGTCTGGTCAGTGATAATATGTCAGACCTGACCTGAGTTATGTGCAGCTGCTGAACAGAGCATGAACTGTTTAGAGACCAATAACAAGGCAAACTGATGCACACATTTAGATAAAAAACGTTAGTCAACATCACATAATGTTTGTGTTTTTATTATTTTGTGGACGCATTTTACAGTCAAATGAGAAACAGCAGAGATATGATGGGTTATAGTGTGATTTGCTGTGCCCGCCCCTTTTTCAACAGAAGTGGCATCAAAGTCTGGCACCAATGCAAAATTCAAATGCTGTAACTGATGTAATGGCTCTTCCTTCTTTTATAGTTTCCTTGCATTGTGGCATGAAACACAAAGAACCCATTTACAATGCTCATGTTGTCAAGTTTGAAACAGTCTGTATCCAC
Source organism: Chaetodon striatus (assembly GCA_029783705.1). Taxonomy (NCBI): domain Eukaryota; kingdom Metazoa; phylum Chordata; class Actinopteri; order Chaetodontiformes; family Chaetodontidae; genus Chaetodon; species Chaetodon striatus. Next base: position 7,345,656 of record JAPZEB010000015.1, on the reverse strand, counting down.
ATTTCCGATGATTAGTCAGCAAAAAACTCATTGTGTAAATTTTCAGTTAAAGCACCAACAGCCAACCCTACAATATTGTAGCAATATCAATATCAAGGTATTCGTAGATTTTCTCCATGTCACCAAGCCCAAAAGTACATGTGGTTTGTAGACTGTGTAGTTAAAGGTCTTGGCATGAAACATCACCACTATGATCCTGCACTGACATCAGTGTAACGGCACACACTGTAAGGTTCCTCTTTCCATTGCACCGGCCCATTCAGTCTGATGCCACATATTGTTACTGCACATCAGTTTGCTGTAATTGAGCATAACGGCTTAATAAAATCCACTTCCTATTGGCTCTCCATCCCCTTCGACGAGGACTTTTATAAAAGTGCAGAAAATACAACCTTGTGTCCTGTGCCTCTACAGAGAGCCTCAATTACATCTATTATATTTATTCTCCTGAGGTCATGAAATGGCTCTGTGACAAAAAGCCAGAAAATAAATACAATTTTTCCCAATTTCAGGGTAGCCGTTGGCAAAGTGTAGTCAGAAATACCACAGTCACATAATAGGAAAACAGGGGAAGTAGGCCTCTAATGCTCCTAACCAGATGCCCCCTGACAGGGTAAGCATTGTTTAATTTTTTTGGTTATATTCCAATAAAAAAATTCACCATTAAAACAGAGCATGCAGTATGAGATTGCATGTTTTACAAGATTATTCACTTACTCAGCTTACATATTGCTGTGTAAGTCTAAAGTAGTAGTCGTTTATCTCCCTTGGACAACAGATGAACATTAGCGTCATAGCATTATTATCGCTGTAGGACACAAAACATGTCTAAGTGCTGTTCTCTCATTTCAAGTTATATTCAGTTCTGTAAACTATCAAGACATCACTTGCACAAAGGAAAGTTTTCTATATAATCGTCTTTAATAGCATTATAGGCTTCTAACATTTGGATTGAAGCATGTTGAACGATGACATACTCGTCTTTGGAGCCTCAAGTCATAAATTCCCCATCCTCTAATGTGTCTTCCAATAATCCCTGCCTCTTTCCATTTGTTTATGACACAGAGGAAATCATGTGATGGTGTGTCTATGTCATACGATATGTGGGCAGACCGATTGGGTCGGACACTGATGAGCAAATACTGATAAGAGCGAAGGGCTGGAGTGTGTCACCTCAAGGCACGATGTGAGTTTGCTAAGAGGCAGACTGGGACACAAAAGTCAAGTGAGAGTAACTTGAAATGAGTCTTTCACGGACACATATTGTATTTACACGGTCACAGCGATTCTCTTCCAGACAGTGGCCAAATACTGATGAATAGAGAAAGGAAACGAAGCTTGACAGCACAGCGCTATTACGGACAATAAAGCTATAAATGTAAATTTCCAGTAACGGCCAGATTATGAGTAGAGAAGACAGCTGTTATTATCTTTTATTGCCTTCCATCATTTTTATTGTTGCTTTGACTTCCATGCACCGGACAGCAACGGTCCAGGTCAGTGCTGACTGCTACCAAAGCGAACACCTGCCCAAACACATCTCAGATATCACTGAAAAGCCGATTTCGTGAAAACAGATGTGCACACAAGATTAAAGACAAACACAGACATTCGGGAAACACATACAGCTCAGTGACTGGATTAAAGCTGTATATTTAAACAGTAATTCCCTAGTTGTTGTACGATAATAGTGCCACCAACAACTATACTTTGCCTGCAAAATGACCATTTGTATATCAGTTATTCACCACGTGTTATCTTGAATTTGTGAAGAAAACTTTGTTCGTTTGGGTATCAGGGGCCATGTCTAACAACAGCAAAACCATAGCTAAGCATCTCGGTCAGAAACAAATTATGAGTGTTGCTTGTTCAACTATCCAAAGAGTGGGCAACCTTTACTGTCAAAAGAGCCATTTCTGACTAAAAATACATTTTAAAAAACTGACTGTATTATTATTTGAGCTTTATAATGAAGGTAACAGCCTGTTACATCTGAATTAGCCTATCAACATTACTTATAAGTCTAAGAGAGCATTCACTGATATGTGTCACATCAAGGTGCCTCCTCTGCAGTGGAATATTTCTGATTATTTGGTACTTCAAAGAGTTGGCAGTGAAAGCAAATCTGTCTGTCTAGGCACTTTTAAAGTCTCTGTTTTCCTCTGAGACTTTTCCTTTTTGGATTTGGAACCAATAGCTAGCCTGGCTAGGGAGACTGAAAATTAGCCATCGCTTTTGAGGTCTTCAAAATGTGTAGGAAAAGGTGCCAGGTCTGGATGTATGATGCAGATTTTAGTTGTTGAAATTTTTAAAATGTGTATAGGCTACACATTTTTACAATTGGCGACTTCAAAAATCTTTAGGCTTACTACAATTATACATTACATTGAAAAAAAGCAACTAAAAAACTATAATTTATTTCCATATGATTTTTTTTGGTCAAAGCAACAGGGAGACAGTGGAGAGGGGTAATGAACCGTATATGGCTCCAGAGTCGCAGCTTGCCTACCCCTGCACTATCCTGATCTGCATGACATAAATGCAAGAGGCATTCAGTGAAAGAGCAACTAATAAAATCCAACGTTATTGAAATTCGAAGAACAGATTTGAAGGATCCGCAGGAACACTGCAAACACATGCATTTTCACTAGAACATAACCATTTAAAACATGTCAGTACAACCAGTCCCATGCATGTCTGAGTAGCATGCCTGATGCATATGATGTATGCTTACATGGAGCTTATACATACGTGTGTGCTCAGGCATGCTTAAAGCGAGCCTTTTCGTAAGCTGAAGTGTTTTATATTTTAACATTTTAGCATAAATGAACGTGCTAAGGAAGTTATGGGCACATGGCTGGATAAATGAGACTTGGATTATACTGCAAGAGTTGTGTGAGAATTGTAAATTGTTGTTTTGATATAGTTTTGCTGTTGTTAAACGCAGGCCCCGATGACTCAAATTCATGAGGAATGTTCACCTTCCTTCTTCTTTGCTCACCGTTAAGGCACGTAAAAAAAAAAGTATTCTTTCAAAGGAAAAATTTGACATTTTGGAGCTTAACTGATTTCTTAAAGCTACTCGACAGCTTACCTTAGAAACAAAGATTGAAAAACAGGGGGAAAACAAGCCTGACTCTGTCTGGAGGTGACACAAATCCACCTCACAGCGACTCTCTGTAGCTCACTGATTAAAATGTCGTATTGCATTTGATCCAGTGATCAAAAATACACTTAACATATGAAAAGCAACTGGCCTACACAGCCAGTGAACCGCTCTAAACATTACCAGAAAACCTTCCAGGGTATGAGCTCGGACTGTTTGAACTACAGTCCCCAGGATGTAGCAGACAGGACACAGCTATTACTGGCAAAGACCAAGTTATCACACTGTTGTTCCTAATTACCGTTATGCTTATCACTGCTATCAGTGAGGGGGAAAAAGGGAGGACAGGGGAAATCAGTGTTTATTTATTTCTAAATGAACTACAGGCTGTTTGTTGTGCTATTACAGAAGATGATAAACACACTCATTGTAATGGCCAAATTGCTGTTATGTGGCTGAAAATGAGGCTAATGGGAGGTAATAACGAGGACAGCAATCATGCTCACACACACACTTAGACCCACCAAATGAAATCAGCCAAAGTGTAAAAAGACAAAAATGAAAGCAAACACCCATGCCTCAATGTGCGTGCAAAAACACGTGTAATTAAGTACTCACGTGTTTTGACAGGTTGGCGCTCTTCGAGTCAACATCATACCTGTGGAAAATGAAAAAAAAGAGCGAGAGTCAGTGCATTAGATGGTGATGGAGAGTGACAGGCGCTCAGCTGGAAATATAACAAGGGATTACAGACAAAGTAAATCAGTGTGGGGCCAAGCAGCTTGTCATGGAGGATCTCACAAGAGACCTCAGGTATTTCACTTTCCGGCATCACAGGAATCCTCCATCTATGGACTAATTAGCAGTCATACATGTGAGAGATGGAGGGAAAAATACTGTGACACTTGGTAAATAAGAGTCCGTTCTCCTCTGAGTTTCCATCTCGGCTCATTACTGAGTTTCGGTTGGTGTCTATGTTATTTTTCTTGGTATGTGTTTGAATACTTTCACATTTTTTATTTCTCTATTCCACCTGCAGGTCTCTCATACGTACAATACTTGCAAAGAGAAAAATGTGTCCAGAAATGGGCCCCCCAATGGAAACTACTCTAAAGAATGAGAAGCAATCAGACGAGCCATTCACTCAGCAATTTCAGGTCATTTCACAGCTCAGGTCATTTCACCCGCCACTAAAAATGGATTGCCCTTTGCTCAGTCATATTTTGGGGCGGAGAGGGAGGGATGAAGGGAAATTTGGTTACTTTACAAGAATGTTCCGGATAATGTATATCCTGTTTGTGTGTGTCTGTATCTGTATTAGGTAACTAGGATTCTAAATCAATCTGAATCCAAAGCATGACTGAATATTCAAAGTGATTAAACACAACCACATCTTATCATCGGTGTCCATATGTGTTCATACTACCTCAGAGTAGCTAATAGGGATGTGCAAAGTGAAATTCTGGGCTGTTATCGATACCAATGTTTTTTGTTGTTGTATTTATTTTGTTTTTGTGTTATTTATTTCCCCTTTTGTGCCAGGGAAACAAATAAAATGTTAATAATATCTTAAAAAATAACTAAACTGGTTTGAAGTAAGGTAGCCCTTTATTAAACTATGAATGACTATTAAACTACTTTGAATGAGCATAAATTCAATCATACAAAGTAATGAAACAACCTTTAAAATGGCCTTCTTTCAAATTACTGCTCCAAAAGCCTTTTTACATATATATTGCACCATAATTCCCTCCCTAATATTAATTTCATATTTCTGTGAGCACAGCAATGAATTCCAAAACATCTTTTTACAAGATTATGCTGAAAACCTCATGAAACATTCATAATTTACCTTGGACTAATACTTATTTTTACTAAACAGAACTTGAACGCATCATAATGGCACTTGATGTAATCACCATGAGCTGTTAGTTGAGGCCACAGGCTGCTTAGAGCTAACTTTAACTAGCTCTCCTCCTCCGACCTTTGACCTTCTCATTAAGAAACTAAACAAGTCTAGAGGTATGCTAGCAGCTTTGTGAGGCTGACTGATCATGAGCACAGCTAAATCCTCAGACGAACACGCTAACATGCTCACACCGATAATGCTAGCAGGTTAATATTACCATCTTATTGTAGCCTGTTAGCATACTACTATTTTTGCTAATTAGCACAAAACACAAAGATGATGCTGATGAGAATGTCACCAGTTTCACAGGTATTTGGTTATGAACCAAAGTTTTGGATTAAGCCACATTTAGATGTGATGATGGTGCTATATGAAAGATCAGAGTTTTTACGAGTCACGCTCTGGGGAACATAGTTGTTAAGATATTGCAACAAAAAGCAATTGTGAACCTCATGGTGGCACGAGAAGAAATGTCTGGGGATTACCAAAGTTGTACAACAACACGAATACTACATTATACTTCTCTGAGATCCATACACACACACACACTATTTAAGGATATATAGATTTGCTGAGAGGTCTGTTACACACATTGCAGTCTCACAATTCTTATTCAGAGGATGCACTGTAGTATTTTATAACCTCTGCTCCATTTTTTTTTTTACAGAGATCCCATCTACATGATCCCCAGGGAGGACAGATTCTTTGCTATCATCTTAGACTGTGTTACCCTCTGCATGCTGGCAGTGCCAGCTATCTACAGCTGTCAGACATGTTAGCAAGTTAGGTCCATGTACACGTGTACATTACATTAACAACAACACACACACATACATATGTGAACAGACTAACAAAAAGCCAGTGCGGTGTTTTGTTCCTCAGAGGGTCAGTTCCATTCAGAAAACCACTCAGCAGGCAGACATGTATTCATACATTTATAGCTACCTAAACAAATGAGAAGGCATAGAAAGTCACACAACACAGATGTCTTTGCATATCCTGGGAACAACTACAGAAAGAGTGTACATCTTGTGTGTGTGTGTCTTTGCAGAACACATACAAAAAAAAGCGATTTTTACCATAGCACACATAAGTCATATGGGAAACAGTTAACTGCTCTGAAAAACCAACTAGAGTTTCATATTAATGTGACATTTGACGCTTATTCTGATAAACTGATGGTGTAAATGAGGAAGATTTTATTTATATAGCACCTTTTAAAGCCCTTTTTGTACTGGAACAGTATTACCTCTAGCCATTTGTAATAACTGTGGAGGGCGTTTGTGATCCCGCGCAAATCTGCCATATCCATAATTTGTCAAGTAAAAGTTCCACCACAAATTACCTACCATATTTCACCCAACACAGAGGTTGTGTTATAACATTATTCCTGTGCAAGTCTCTTTGGGATTGTATATGAATTTTTTTGTTTCTCTTCTTTTATGCCTCTGTCCTGTTCGAGAATTATGGAGGCTGCACTGGCAATTTTACGTTATTTTTTGACCGCGTTTTGGGTGATAGAGGTTCATCTACACAACATGGAGACCCATTCACAGATAGAGCAAGCTCAAATCCATCAGCTGAGCAACATCTTGAAAGATGATGACATGGATGACCACAGTATCTATAGGTATTTGACACTTAAATTTAAGGCTTTTTAAGACTTACCCAAGATAACAGAACTAAATTTAAGACTGATTTATGGACAAATCATCTTTTTCTTATTAAAGCATTGCAGTAAAGTATAAAGGTAAGTGATCCTGTGCAGAGGTAGGCTTCATGTAGGAATATGGTTATTAGAGTGAGTTAAGTTAATTAACATTTAACTGACAAATAAGTGAAAGTATAAAGTGAAAAGCAGAATAAGGTTCAGAGGTAGATTTAAAGATTGGTGACATCAAAAATGTAAACTTTCACACAGAAGAGTCTGAATCATTTTGAAATTAAAAGATGGATAAATTAAGATAAATTAAGGCAATTAAGACCTAAAAAAAAAATCAAATTTAAGACTATTTAAAATTTACATTTATTTATGAAATTGGATTTAAGACATTTTTATACTTTTTAAAGACCTGCATGACATGTGACAATGTGTGGTAGAATCAGCTGTTTGTCTAACCAACATTTAAAAGACAAAAGGAGGTAAAACAGTATGTACAAGTAGATATGTGTTACAGTGTAGGTTGCTCTTTCTCTTTCTTTCTTCTCAAGGAAACAATAAAAAGCAGAATAGGAAAAAAAAAAGACAAAAGGAGGTTAACACTGATCATCACCGTCAGTGGTGCTTTGTAGTGATTCTGTATTGTGTGGAGTGGAGCTACACATGACTGTGTGCATCGCATCTTGGGGCTATGTCCAGAGATCCAATTAAAATACAGACTCTGCTAAGCATGTGAAAACACAGCACGAAACACAGATGTGGGGGGAGAATATCTAAGTCACATGAGGTCCCCTGATAATACGAGTCTCATGCGAATACGGCTGAAAACAAATCAGAAAGTGCTTCACATGATACAGGTATGAAAATAACAATAAGAACCTAGACTAAAATAGGAAACATATATAAACAGAAAGTGAGGACACAAATAAATTAAAGCCTCTATGCAGGGAGGCAAGTTGGTGTAAATGGCTTTTGAGAAGTTTTTTGACTCATCTGATCTGACAAAGGGGTTGGGGGGGGGGTGCCAGGGGAATGGGGCAAAAACGGTAAAAGCATAATCACCCCTTGGATTTTTGCAGAGAGAGTGGGATATAAAAAACACATTCAAGTGCTCCGCAGTGCACAGTTCGAGCATCTAAACAGGGCTATTATCAGCCACTGGGAGTGATTCACAGGAAGGCCAAAGGACCAAAGCAGCTGTAAAAATAATTTTAGAACACTAAGACATGGATTTTTATTTTAAGTGGGAAGCATGAAGTTAAATAACAGAACCAGGGGCAAGGTTATACAACAAAACACACAATTCAAAAACTTGCATGTAGAGGTAAAAAAAAAAAAAAAAAATCCATTTGTGTGTGGTAGTGAACACTGGGTCATAAGTGGAGCAGGCAGAGTGGATATGAAAGGTTAAATGCTTCTCTTTCCCTGAAGGAAACCTGTCCGCTCCTATATCACCCCCACCATCTCCTGGAACCCTGGTTGTTATGGTTACCATCGCTCACATAGCCAAACGCACGTGCACACACAAACGCAAACGGCTGTCACCATGGCCACACACAGTATGTGGGAATACGCAAACAAGACGCACACATCAGATTAGCTTTTGTCTTGGAGTGGGTCTGTCCACGTGGCCCGGTGACACTTCTCTTGTGAGATGAGAGTGCAAGTATGTGTTGTGACAGAGCCACCAGCTGAGACACTACAACAGCAGTGCATGTATGGATAAACAGAGAGAATGATGACTTGTTACTGTTATTTTTACAGTAATTAACACATTGAAACAGGGCAGATATGTGACAAGATAAATGAGAAAAGTAAAGCCACATCAGTTGTGACAGACGTGGGTTATTGAATCTGTCCTCAAAGAGCAGAGCAAGAAAGTTTATTTAAACATCTTTATTTTATTTTTTCTTCATTGACAGTTCCTCCTTCTCTTTGTAGTGCCTCTAATGGCATTTAAATAAATCCACCACAGCTGCAGGTGGTATTTACATAAATAAATTTAATTCCCATCCTGGGGAAATCCCACAGGAAGCAGGTGACCCACAGGATTCCCGACAATTTCAAAGAACTATTGGCAACTACTGTAAGTGGCCATGCACATGCCACGTCTTTGACCGCCCGGAAAACGCTAGGCTATACTTTTGTGCCTTTGGGGCTGTACACACACTGCGTTTTTTTGCGCCTTCAAATTCATTGTTTTCAATGTAGACATGCGGCAGGCACGCTCAAACGCCAGAGCGACGCTGTCGCGGCACGCACACGTTCCCAAGTGCCAATTTTTCAGGGTGCTACAGCTACACTCTGAGATAAAACGAGTTCAACTTTTGGTACGCAGCAGCACGCACCACATGTCATGTGATTAGGAACAACCAATCACACACACAGATAGCTTTCCCTTCTTCCTTAAATATCAGTCTGTGGTAAATATGGAGAAGTTGATCATTTTGGCGGAGCTTTACATCTGTCGCACAGACAATGTGCCCACACACTTATAGACATTGCCTGGAAGAAGATCACCGTGCTTGTTGAGGTTGTTTAACAACCTCAGAGGCAGCCTGCTGCCGCGCTCTTGAAAGTTGCCATATATCATCTGTTGCGCCTGCCGCGCGTCTACATTGACAACGATGAATTTGAGGGCGTAAAAAACGCGGCATGTGCACGGCCTATAAGGCTGTTTGTTGTGCTTGAACACACCCTGTTCTGCCTGTGTGACAGGAAATATCTCTCTACACCAGCAGGCGGCAGTAGATTGTATTCGTCACTCAAAAATTGACGGATTCAAGACGCTAGTTAGCGTTGGTAGTAGAATATTGGTGTTCTTTCGTTTCTCTTCTCGTAGACTAAGCTGAACTGCCAATCAGATATATTTCACCAACCGACAGGCTCTGCTGGGTGTGATGCCAATTCAAGGCGCTGAAAAAAGCAGGAAACAAGCAGAAAGAGGCTAACCAGTAACGATGCCGGACACACTGCCAGAACTAGGGCAACAGACACTCACTGACAGCCCGATATTGCCCACAGGAACAAAGGAACAGGATTTTTTTTTACAGACTATCTGTCTCATGTACCACTGCCAGGACATAGTGCCAGTTTCAGCAAATACGACAAAAGTTATTTTTACCAACTGCAGCTTTACAGACAATATGTTTATGATTAGACCAATGCCAATACAGCTGTGAAATATAGCAAAACCCTTATGGCTAACATATAGAAATACCTCCACCCACACATGGTGCAAAATCACACATGATACATGCAGAAACACTAACTCCTCCTCACAGACTCTAACTTTCAGATCCCAGTTGGACTGCCGACGTGGCTCCCTGGTTCATAGATTATAATATAATTAGTCTCCATCTAATAAAATAAAGCCACTAAAATCCCCTCTGTAATTCAATGAGAAACACGATCTGGGAGCAAATTGAGAAAGAGAATCCCCTCACCTACAGGCAGTCTGGTGGCTTAATAAAGCTAAAGACCAACTGTCTCCTGCAGATAGCATCTTATGCCTCTACACAAAGGAACGCTAATGAAGTGTGAGATGCAGACACAGAGCTTTTAACACATGCATATACAGAGCCATATATTATGCCTGTATATGGCACAGTACAGAGTGCAGAGATCCAACCTTACTGAGAGCGACTATCACAGATACAAGGCCATACCAGTATTAATATGTATTTATAAGGGCCTTAGAAAAATAAGATGCAAAGCGAGTTGCTCTTTGAAAAACATGTACCCTCTTTGCCTCATATTTAGACAGACTCGCCCGAATTCAAGATAATTTTAAGTCCTCACTGATGGTAGCCAACATACTGGTTTTGCTGAGCGGGGCAGAGTGAAGTTAAAAACTATGATGTCAGGAAAATTGAGAAGAGCCAATTTAGAACAGCCTCAATAGCAGGGTCTACTTTGACTACAGCAGTCACCATTATTGCTATTCTTTCTAATTGGTTCTGGCACGACGCTTGACAACAGCATTAGTCCCACCCATGGCGCTCATCCGTCTTTATTTAACCAAAATGCTGTTATGATGCTAGACGAATCAGCCGGCTCAGTGGAGTGGGCGGATTCCAAGGTCTGGACCCAGACGCGCACTCACCGCTCACAGATTCCACAATGTCCTTCGAGCAGACTATTGCTGAGTTTTAAAAACTCAACACAGTTTGCATTTAGATAATTAAGTGCTTTATTACTTTACTAATTTGGTGGATGTACTTAGTGGTAGGCATGCCAATTTCACAATCAGCCAAAAAACTCAGCGTTAAAAGTAATATTGGACCAACACCAATACTGCTTTTAAAGTACCAACCAGTACAGTGAGCACAGCAATGCATCTTAACAAAGGAAGCTGTCCTGGTTAAAGGCTATGATGAGCTTTTGTGCAATAAATTACTGTCTGGTTGTCAAGGTAAAAGAGGAAGATTTGTCTGCGTATCGCTGATGATAAAAGAAAACCTTGGTGTGAATATGCAATTTGTCATCTGAGAACATTTCAAATTAATGTAGAAATAAAGCAGGTGTTAAACGTCTTATTTTTAAGTACACGTTTAGATCAAATTAAGCCCTTGTTTCTGTAATTGTTTTATAATAAGCCAGTATTAGGTGGCATGAATGGATTTTAATCAAGTGGCACATGCATTATGCAATCTACTTAACCATCTCTCAAGTTACAGATACTGAGAGTAAATTAGAGAGGAGGAGAAAGCTGTGTACAAAAAAGATATATGTAAAAAAAAAAAAAGCATCAAATTATCATGTTCTCATTTTGCATGTGACATCTGGAGCCTCTCTGAAGTTCAAGGGAAGCCTAGTTTGCTTTCTAGGATCGAATACCATAATATGAAAGTGATGCTTTATAGAAGAGGCTTCGAAGATTGACCAAACCAAATATCAACTTTGGAACCTTAAATACCATTTGACCTTTACAGTGTCTGGTGCATAAAAAAGTCACTCTCAGCAAATATTTATACCATAGTAAAGCAGACGCACACACACACAGGTGAAGGCATTACTTACAAGTCAAATCGCAGGTTCTGTCGCTCTTCAAAGAAGTAGTCCAAAATGAATTTCCGCACAAAGTCTGGGTTTAGCGTGTTGTCTATTACCTCTGTTCTCCCAAACTAGATAAAGAAAGGAAGATAAGAGAAAGATAAGAATACATTTTGCATAAATCCTTTGAAATTCTGCTTTTCTAAATGTTGGTCAAAGGACTACATCATCTATGAAGATGTCCATGCTGATGTGAAACCATCATCTGTCTTTTTAATGTTTCTGCATCTTGCACCTTCACACTTTGATCTCACACAGATCACAGTTTTTCAAGCACTTTGTGCTGCAGCGCCTCATGCGAATAACTTAATCACCAGCAGGTTTACTCCTCGGGTGACACATCAGGGGAGAGGCTGGTGGTTACAGAAGATTACATACAGCTTTAGTGTAATGAATGCAGAGCAGCCGAAGTATCAAGTCAATGGGGGTCAAGTAGGTTCCAGGTTTGGTATTTAACTTAGCCTATTAATAATGCATGCACAAGATGGGCTGCTCAGAACTATGAATAACTAGGAATGATTGGGGCTGCAAGGTTTGCCCCCTCATTTACATTCATAAATATTCATCATGGTGAAATGCACTGGTTAGTGCCATACAGTCATACGTGACCGCACACATGCTCATAAACACAGTGTACTGGATGTGTCTATAAACAAATAAAGTGGGTTTACTTATAATTATTTCACATTTAATACTAAAATTGACTAGACCTTCAAGAACACTGCCGATTTCTGTGTGTTGCAACATATTGTGAGTAATAAATTATTTACAGTTTTAACAACAGCCTGACTGTCAACACTACAGCTGAATAAAATCTAATCAGCTGCAGTTGTCCTTTAACCCTGATTCGCAAGTGTTAGCATGCTAACATGCTAAACTAAGGCGGCAGGCTTGGTTTCCAACCTTCACCAGAAAAAATGTTCACATTGTACATTTCTACAAACCACAGAAAGGTTACATTTGTGAAGCGGATATGATGAAACATTTCTCAACAAAGCTGTGGTGAAGGTGTGGTTAGGTTTAGGCAAAAAAAAAAACACTTCAGTGGCTCGAACGCTGCTGCAAAAATGCCCCCATGTGCCGCTAAAACAGGATAATGTTAGAGGAGTACATTGTCAAGTCTCTGTGGATGTTACCACTGTGTATCGTCTTCAACGCTGGAGTCTCTTTTTTTAATACATTTTGGATTTGTCCAGGGTTCGACATGAACATTTTGAAGCACTTGTCCTTGTCCCAAAGTCACTTCTCTGGGTGAAAATGACAACAGTTTACTGGTTCATTTTGTTTGTGAATGCAGATTTCTGCCGAACCAACAGCTGGAAGCATCCACACAGTGTCAACACATACATCATTCACTGTATGAATTTTATTAAAGTGGGCATGTGTAACATTTTCACCTCAACAAATCATCATCATATTCATTTACATTGTAGGTAAATAGGCAGTGCACCCTTCAGGCACCTGTCACGTAGCTGCTGAGCTGAGTGGCACCCTAATGGCAGCTGAAAGACACCTTCCTCAACGTGATGTCAACTCAGCAGCTACTTGGCGGGTGCTGCTAGTGTCAGTAATCGCACTTCCTGTCTACCAGCTAGTTCTACTTCATGTCCAGTTAGCTATGTTTGTAGCTTAGCTAACCACGAAAGACACTTTTTTTTGGTTTGTTTGTTACAAAGCCAAGCCCAGTGGTGATGCAACCAATGTTAGCCACAGCACACTGTGTGAAACACACTCTCTTAAGTTCTCACCTCTCTCCACTCCTTGTTGCCCATGCCTTGTGTGTAGAGGACACAAACTGTGAAGAACAGAGACACATAACATTAAAGACACATGCTAAAAACCAATGCTATTTTTTCCAGAACTTCTCAATGCTGGACCTAACAACTACCTGACCACTGTACATTAGCATTCTTCGCTATAGCCATATTGCTGAACTGGTAGCTAGGCTAACTAAGAGAATTATAGAGGAACATAACTCTCACATAACACCGAGCAAATAAATACAAAAAACAAACTCAAATGTTATGGTATTCATCGGATCCATCAGAATATGACTAATAAGGCATAAATGCATTAATAAGAAATAACAAAACTAGATCAAAGCACCTAATAGTTTTATTCATGAAGCCCAAACATATTTCCCGTCTTCAGATGGTGAGAGGCATCATTTCAGGCCATTAAGCAATTTCCCCCAAACGAGACAATTCACTGAAAGGCAAATTACTGTGCTCACACATCATACACTTCATCTCTAAAGGCCTTTGATGTTCTTTGCTGATACGTGATAGAAGGATATATTATCTTCTTATTTCTGGATAAACAGATAGGTAATATTTTGGGAGACAGATTTAAACCAGTATAAAAATAGAAAATTTCGTCATGGTTTTGTAGCTTATACACTGAAGGGCTTTATGTCTTTTTTCCACTTGTAGCAGAGAGTCATGGTTTTCTCTTTGGATCACTCTTAAAGGTATTTTTATCAGCAAGTGACAGATCTAAGGTATCCCTTTATTTCCACAGTATCTCAGACATGATCTTTTTACTCTTTCCTTCCCCTCCCTGCTCTTTCCCCCTGTCAGGCTGGTTCACGTCAAGAGACTGAAGTCCTCCTGCTCAGCATAATCACTACTGCTACTCAGCACAAGAGCACGCCTAAATGAATGGGTGAATTCTGAGCTTCTTCCTCCTCCTCCTCCTCATCATCATGTTAATCACTGTCATTCTCGTCATCCTGTTCATCACTGTCATCATCATCACCTTGAGTCATTTTTATCCCGTGCTACTGCAAATGTGCTGACATACAGTATTTTGCAAAAACAGTATGTGTGCTTTCTATGTGTGTGTGTGTGTGTGTGTGTGTGTGTGTGTGTGTGTGTACTGGTCATCCTGATGTTATACTCTAAATTTGTACACATGAAAAATATAATTTCTGATCAGGATGATGATTTTATTTTATTTTTACAGGATGAATCTTACACATGATCCATACTCCCTAACACACACACACACACACACAAACATAATGACACACACACACACACACCCACTGAAGAAATACATCCAGCATTTACAAACCACTTTTACATGCCCAGAACTATCTGTCATTTCTGATAGTAGGGGTCTCCACTGATGTATAAAGTGACCTGGATACAGCGTTAGAGGTGGGGCCCCGTTCATTCCAATGAAATTCCCGCGGTATGAAATTACCTGGATATTCCGCATAGTATTATAGAGCAAGTACACTCGAGTCTTACAGCGGCTGAGCTGGCTACCTCTGGTTTAACGCTCTGTTAAGTTGAATGTGCAGCTTTTCTAGACATTCAAAATATTATCGACCAAATGGATCAAATCCCCATAGTGACATGTGTCATTTCACGAGGGTTGCCACTAGGGTTGCAGCGGTACACCTAGTTTTAAGGATGAAGATAGGAAGTATTAATCTACCTGTTCATGTAGAAGCTAATGAATAACACAATACCGTCAGTTCACTCTCAAATTAACTTGAGTTTTCAGATGTCAAATAAGTAAAGTCTTTTGGCAGACGAGTCTAAGGGTACATTCCAAGGCGCATACTTTTTCTTTTTTCTTTTAGTAGGTACTGCAGTTGCCCTAAAAAAGTAAGTACTTTTGGATGCAGTACGCACGCAATCAGGACATACTACCTCTTCATAAGCTTGCATCATGAACTTTGACCCTTTTTTCATATGACTGTTACCTTGGAGACAAAACAAAACGCCATTCATTGAGCTCACAAAAGAAAACGATCGGGGAAGCTCTGCTGTTGTAACTTAGCAATGTGTGGAGTTTTTCATACAGTGTAGATTCTCACATACGCTCAGGACAGCGAAATTGCATATGACCTTATGCATTTCTTCATCATTGTTATTTTCATAGTTATGTCATTTTGTTTTTTTGGTAATCTTTATGATGTTTTTAAACAATTGATTTTCCTATTATTACTATTCGACTGGTCATCAGGCACTCGTACATGCTGTCATTGGTCATTACAGCTTCTGACAGCTGTAAGTCAGCTGCCAACGAGCTGTCAAACTGTCATCTGTTTGTGGCTCAGTCGATGTGATGTATCTTTCACTGCGCAGAGGATTGTGGGTCAGAATAGCCCAAAAAGCATGCTGGCTTGCATACTCCAAAATCCGACCAGATACAGGAGAACATCCTGGTAATTTTGGCATACTATATATTGAGATATACTGCATCTTAATCTGGCATACTAAATAGTATGGTAGTATGGGTATTAGACTTACTAAATCTTTTTAAAGCATACTTGATAGTATGGTTGTATGGGTATTGGAACGCACTGTAAGTCTCAAGCCAGCAGCTCTGGCATACAGCAGAGTGGTAAAGATCTTCTTGTCTAAGTCTTAAAAAGAAACTGAATAGGCTTATTTACAAATGTCAAACTGTCCCTTTAACTCACTACCATGGCACTAACATAATTATTTTAATGATTTTAACTGCTGGGAGAAAAGAGGAGAATTGTCACCCATTGTGTGAATCTATATGGAAAAGCTTCTTACTGTAGGTTGCCTCATGCATTAGTCAGACCCGCCTCCAGCCGAGCTGATGCATTTAGTGAAAAAAACAAACACTTACACACGTAAGAAGTGACTCACGACTACATATGGCAAAAGAAAAGACCTTCTTTAGGGGTCTATTTAATTC
Organism: Chaetodon striatus; assembly: GCA_029783705.1. Lineage (NCBI taxonomy): Eukaryota > Metazoa > Chordata > Actinopteri > Chaetodontiformes > Chaetodontidae > Chaetodon > Chaetodon striatus. The sequence continues at coordinate 7,329,243 of JAPZEB010000015.1, read as the reverse complement.
CTCGCTCCCTTACACTCCATTTGTTCCTCCTATTTCTGACACTTTTCTAATTTGTTCTTTCCTTTTTTTACCTTATTTTCCCTTCTTCTTGCCTCACACTACTCTTTTCTGTCCTTACCTTCTCCTTGTGATTTGGAGCTATAGAATTAACAATAATGCACTGACAGAAACACAAACTTGTTCACAGTGGGTGATGGACAGAGGTGGTGGATCTTACTTGGGTCTGATTTGGAGAAGGTGTCCCTGTCCAGCAGGTTTCTGTGGAGACACAAAGGGGAACAGAGTCAGAAACATAGTTACCTTGGTAAGAGGGAAAAACATTTACCATCAAAATCTGGCAGTGAATGCATTTTAACACACACACTATTCATGGACGCCATCATTTCTAATAATGTAGGGAACAAACTTAAAGAGTATGTGTAGTGCTATTTGTTTTAGTATTGGAGCACATGGTTAGGATGTGACTTATGCCAAAGGTTTTGTAACCACTGCTTCTATGGTGGCAAGTTTACATACATAAGTCAATGAAGCTCAGCCTAACTTCAATCAGGAAGACTTCCTTTATGCCACATTCATTCACAATTCTCTCTCTGTCCCGCTCCCACCTCTTCCTCCTATCAGCTGATGATGGGCGTTCCCTCTCCACTTAACCAATCAAATATTACCAAGATCTCTATCAGCCAATCATGTTGCTACTGTCAAATCTATCCTCCTCTTTGCTGTTGTCAGCCTCGCTTCTCCACCCCATTCACCACCAGTCACCATATCCAGAGCCCAAGACAAGCTCATCAAAAGCCCACTCCTCTTCACATCCAGTTCCTCAGCGTAGTCTTCATCTCATCACCACCGCCTTCATTGCCTGTGTCTAGACTCCATGGGGAACTTCCCTATTCTACTTTAGCTTCATTCCCCTCCTTTACATATATGGCTTCACGATAGGGTCTAACCACCAAAGAAGTATTCACATTTCTAATTCAGATGTGCCCATGTAAATGAATATTCTTCTCACTCAAGAAATATATAGAATTGACGTGTGAAATAAAGAAATTACATCCTACAGCACTATGCTGACAGTTAGGCATTTGGATAAAATAGGAACCAATGGTCTGTCTTGAAAGAACATGAGCTTCTCTGTACGCATTTTGCTTCATCTTAATTCTCACAGTGAGCAGTAAGGAGCTGGTTTCAGTCAAACCCCACCTAAGAAGAGAAACTGAGCTACGTGACTAACATGGTCTCCATGTCCAAAGCCCTGAAACCTAAAAACGTTTTAATGTTTGCAAAAAAGCACCAAATTCAAGTCAAGACCTCCCTTGTCACGCACCAACAGCTGTAGCCAAACACGCACATCTGCAAACACCTCCCAAATGCTTCCACTTCATGGAACTTTCATTAAACTTTTATTCAGACTTTATTTATGGGTATTCAGATTTTTATGGCTCCTCATTTCATGCTTGAAAAACACGTCTAAGATCATATTCTCTGTAGTGAATTATTGCGCAGCCGTCTGTCTAAACAAACCACTGACTTTCAGCCCAGAAGGACATTAAGAAAAGTGCTAAGAATTTATGTTCCCCAAAAAAACAGAGAGGAGGGATGGAGAAATCTAAATGGCCTGGTTTGAAGGTGGCATAAGATCTTATCATTAATGCGGATTTGTGAATAATGAGACGAATGATGGTAATGATGATGGCACCTAATGGTCTAGAGAGGAGAGGAGAGGAGAGGAGAGGAGAGGAGAGGAGAGGAGAGGAGAGATTGGGATCACTAACTTGTCAGTGAGGTTAAATCACTCTAGCGTGGAAAGCGCCTTGATAAGAATTAAGATCTACTGTCAAATCCACTTCCTTTTATCTATTTAAGGTGTCCTGGTGTTTCCTGGTTGCAGCAGGGGCATGAAAATGTGGGTTATGCTTCCTGTCATCCTTTAAATCCTGGAGGATTGTGGAGGGCTGCCTGACAAAGCCCTAAAACCATGACTGGGCGGAGAGTACTCAGGCTGCAAGCTGGTTTTCACAAACAGCCTCTCCAAATGTGGCCGCTTTCTTTTTTTAGCTCACCTTACATTGTCTTTATCTTTATATTTTACTTAGAAACACCATCTGCTGTATGGCACCTTTATCTCTGTCTCACTTTCTTCTTAAATTGCTGCATCACTAATACTGAACCACTTAAATCAAACGGACCATGTTAAGGCATTTTGTACGCTGATTTGTCATCGATTCTGCACAACTCAAGTCACGGTAGACTCATATTACCTCTAAGTGTTTGCCTACTGTGTTGTCTGTCCTCATGGACACAATAATCCAGCTACAATGTTTACAAAAGGGCCCTACAGTAACAGTTGTCAGGTTGCCATTGGCAACCATTTTCAGAATGAACCATTTCTTGACCTTTGGCCTTTAATCTGACGTTGCTGTCACCCCCTGCAGAGAAAGCATCACGCCAACTACATTAACAAATGGTCAAATTCATTTTTCTCTCTCTTAGTGTGAATTAATCACTGCAGAGCAGGGTGTGAGATTTCTTACTCTTTGGCCAGCTGTTCTGTTTTATCCTGCATATGTCTAAATTTTAGCTGTTTACGTTTGGGTAACATTTGCTCTATCAATACCCAAT
>JAPZEB010000015.1:7310196-7320398 GCA_029783705.1 Chaetodon striatus | reverse complement strand
ATGACAACTCTGTAATTATGTCAGACGCCTGTTCTCTCCCACACACACACACACACACACACACACACACACACACTGGAAGACACACCTCTGTGCGTTTGCTCATCAGGAAGAGCCACACGATAACAGCAGGATGGGGATGGTAACCATGGCAACTACCCACATCCAATTGGGGCCACTTGACTGACTTGACTGACAGTTGTGTGTTGTACCCCCCCCCCTCCCTCCGACTCGACAAGCAGGGATTCCATCAGTGCTGTGATATTCGTGGCGCTCACCTTTTCACCCCTCTCTTCAGCTTCCCTCTCCTCTCTTCCTCTCCTTTCACCTCCTATCCCACTTTTCCCCCGCTCCTGATCTATTTTGCTCTTACCCCTCTCTACTTTTCTCCCCATTTTCCACTTCTCCCCTCCTATTTTTAAAATTAATAAATGCATCTACTCCACCTTTTTAGACGGGTTTGAGAGGCCACGTCCCTGACAGTGTGTTACCTGGACGACACGACAGCAAAACCCCTCGGGACCCTCACAACCCTCTCGTACACCTCAGAAATAAATTGGGTTTTTAGCCTGCTGGAGGAGGGTGGAGGAGAGGAGAGGAGAGGAGAGGAGAGGAGAGGAAATAAAGAAAGGGGAAGGAAATGAGGGAGAAAGGGAGAAGAGAAATTGAGAACTAAACAGTGAAAGGACAGAGTTGAGAGAAGGAAGCAGTACAGGTGTTGAGTGAAAGAGATGCACACTGAGGAGGAAGATGCAGGCAGTCTGATTAGCCGAGCCAAACTGTGTCTCTACAGAGGAAGCTTTTGCGTGTGTGTGTTTGAGACTGAGTCTTAAGCTGCTCTATTTCTGTCTTTATGGACTCTATTTGGAGTCCAGGCTTGACTACGGGCAGAGAGAAGGAGAAAAAAAGTTGAGAGTGTGAAAGCGGAGGGGGCTTACTCGCTACAAAACATGGTGGTGCCGAGTATAGCAGCTGAGGCTCACAGCAGTTATATTCTAGGTTATACACTGGGCTAGATTTATTGTTGTGGTAGCCTCCGCTGCAGCTCAGGCACAGCGCCATGATTTAAATTTTGGATGGGCCCAAGTCGTTTTGGCTGAGTCTTTTAATTACAGAAGTTAATACTGTTTGCCTTCCTTTGACAGTTCCCAACTGGTGGTCTCGCTAAAACACAAAATGATTGATATCATGCTGTGGAAGGCGACTAGAGCATCTGTTTGATTATGACACTTTTTCAATCTTTTGCTAAAACATTTTTCGTGCCAGGATAGCTAATTATTTACTCACAACAGTTTTTATTTATTACAAGCGATACCCGTGGGTATATTGCCCATGTTGTGTGAAAATGAAACATATATCCATCATGCTTAGTTTTTGCTGTTGATTGTGTAGACTAACACATCCATTCATTTAAAACACTGACATTTAATTCTGTTTGAGGGGAAATACCATCTTGTTTTGATGACCTAGCCGGATTATCATTTGTTGAGTGAGATCAACTACAAAGTGAGCTGGATTTGTGTTGTCAATTCCTAAGCTTGTCTCTACAGAAACAGTCTATGCTTTCAGGCAACAAGAGACAATCAAGTCAGGCAGTCATTTTCAGCTCTAACTCTGGCCTCTTTCATGGTTTCTTCTAGTATGAACAAAAGAAATGGGTTAGTCTTACAGCACTTACTACTAAGTTGTATTAACAGATGGAGCCATGTCCTCTGCTTCTACACTTTATGAATTAAATGAATTGACTTTCCTAAATAATGTTTTAACTTATTTTTAACTTACTTTTAATTATTTTTTTTTATTCAGGCAGTTCAGACGTTTCACAGCAGGAGGAACCACTTTACACAAATCCAAAAAGTTATTTTCTGATGAAGAAATATTTTCTATACAACACTCCAATTCTAACCGTAATACGCCCATTCACACACACACACACACACACACACACAAAAAATCATATTCAATTACAATTTTTATAGACACATTGACTAATTTTTTTTTTTACTTTTAGTATTTTTAATAATTTCACAAACAACACGAGAAAATGAGACAGTTGTGCAACCTCTATGGCATGATGTCACAGCTTATCAGGCCTGGACCAGCGCAAAATGACCTGATGTGATTTGTCCACAGTCCAAACTTGATAGTAGCGTAATAAACGCTATCTCTTACTTTTTTAGATAGTGAAACCGTTGAAAAAATAAAAGTTAACGATATATATTTTTTCCTAGTCATTTCAGAAGGATCAGTTGTATATATGGACGGGCCTGGGCCCATTAGGCCCACCCACAGCTAATATAATTAATCATTATTTTAAAGGACAGCCTACAAAGCTCTAAATTGATGAGTGAAGACATCTTTGTCTCATATTCTTAAGTCAACTTAAAGAACGTTTTCCCTCTCTAACTCTCCATCTTTGAATAAATGTATAGAATGAGTGCATGTAACATTTTTCTTAACGTCATGTTTTTTAATTTACTCTGTGGTTATGGTTGGTTTGTTTTCCTGAGAACGCTTCATGGGTTTAAATTATTCTCTGTCAACTATTAATTAATTAGCTTAGAGTTAATTTTGGTGGAAAGTACTCAATTTCTGTGCATAAGTACAAATTTGAGGTCCTTCTGTATTTCTAATTTATATAACTTTATACTTATTCTCCACTGCATCTCAGAGAGAAAAACCTTTAACTCCACTACATTCATTTTACAGTCTTTTCAGGTTATTATAAAATTTGAGACCAATTGTTCCCAACCTCTTTGGCTTGTGACCTCTTAGAAAACAATGTCTAGTCGGAGCCTCTTTTAACCTTTCGGATGTCTGTGAGTTGTAAACAATTTCACTACAGAGTGATTTGCCCTTTAAACCTCCAAAATGGCTTCATTTAAATAACTGAGGCCAAAAGCTGTCAAATTATCCAATATTTAACAAAAAGGAAAGCACAGAGAAAAGAACAAAAAAGATATACAATTGGCATGTTTCTGTTCTTTCCCACTCATCCTACAAACCCTCAGAATTATCTTGTGACCACTGTAGTTTTACTTAAGCAAAGGATTTGAATACTCTTTGCTACCTGTATCACTTCTTGTAATTAATAAGCTATTAAGGTATACTATGCAGGAATTGTTGGTAACTGTTTGTAAATCGCTGGCCAAAGTGAAAGTAAAAGCCAACCCTAGCTTTGCCCGCTTGATGTTTCACCTATTTTTTACCACTGTGTCAATGACTTTCAAAGCTTCCTCTTGGATGCGTGCTTGTCGTCTGGCACCTGGTCGCTACCATTTAATGAAGTCCCGACCTCATAGCAAAATACAAAAATACAGGCTGAAGGCAAAGTCTGCAGATCATAGTGTATCTTTAAAACCTTGCAACCTGCATTAGTAAAGTGATGCAGGAGTCTGGTCTCACTCTGAAGTCTATAAAATCCGGCACAAGGGCAGTGGCTCGCGGCATCACAAACCAACAAAAAAAGGTGTCCTTTAACGTCGGCCTGATACGCGGCCAGTTGCCGTTATAGTTAAACAGCACCTGGCAGCATCAGGGGGAAACACGGCCGGACAAGGACGAAAGTTAAGGCGGCGAAAGTCCAACTGGGGTGGGTGGGTCCAACAAACACTGACTTTCATCCAAGAGAGCAGTGTTTGCGTCCTGTAAGACTCTAAAGCCAAATCCTGTTCTTTTTTTCCTAAACCCAACCATGTGTGTTAGTTGTTGAAGGAAAAAAAACATCACTTTGCGGTACTACACCAGCGTAGTGTGATCACTTTGAAAAAGGCTGTATGTTAACATTAAATTTCCTGTGAAAACAGAAGTGTATTTTGAACGAAGACAATGCATGTTACAGACAGAACTTGACACAGTGTCCCAGAACATCAACGACTAACGCACCGAGGGTACCTTACAGGTCGTATGTATTGTCATGGCTGGACGTGACAGCACGCCCAACACCTCAAGTTTGTACAAGTATGCTTTTGAATGCATGCCAATACCATTTAAACAGTGTTTCACTGATTTCGATGTTTCATTCATCAGTTATGGGTTAATAGCTTCATAAATTAAGCTACGTTTTGGCTGTTGCACATTGTTTACAGCGGAGGAGCCCCCTAAAGGACACTTCATCATTATAATTAAACCAGTTATCCTGATCTGTGCCATCAACTGACATTTATTCTCATGGCTGGTTTTCATCCAAAGATTTAATCAGATATTTTTATGACACAGAAATGCATCACTCTGGTATGGCATAGCTCATCGTCTGGTCCTCATACATCATTTGCTGCCTGGAGCTTGCTGCTCTCAAGCCTGATACATATGTTGTGCTGTCTTTTCCAAACATTTCTTCTGCTACACCTCTGCGTCCTTAAACCACCTCTGTCCTGACTTGAGCTTTACACACACCTTGAGTTATTCTCCACTGCTGTTACATCATTACCCTCTTTATTATTACAGTAATCTTTATTTCCAAGTCTTCTTGTCTCCTGTTCCGCTTTCTCCTCAGGGGAAAAGGGGTTTTCTCAGTGAGAGCCCAGAGCATTCATTCCTGCTCTGTCTTCTGTTTGATTTCTTCCTCTTCTTCCCCTCTTCATTCTCCCTTTTCTCTATCTTTTCCTATCCGGCTGTTTCTCTCTCAGTTTGACCGTGACCTGAATAAGCTCTGTGGAGACTACACCACCTCACCGAACTAGATACATTCACACACATGTAGATACACACAGAGAAACACATGGAGCAACCTGTGCACGCTCTGGTGATTTTCCAGTTCAGCTACCCTGGATGTGCACCACGTCACATGTACACACAAATTATTGCTTAAATATTGCTTCATGATACAGGTAGGTCATCCAGCTCTAATAAACCTTGGGTGCATCTACTCAGCGAACCCACACATGGAAAAAACAGACAAACGATGCTGAAGATAACGCTGGGTGGAAAATAAGGAGACTATTTTTGCTGTGATGACTAATATAAAATTAGAGTCCATGTGCGACTGCTAACACCAGCACAAGAAAGAAGGAGAACGTCACGCTGAGAGGGATGCAATTCACTCTCGCAATTCCCTACACAATTAACTGGAAACATTCAGTGTATTGTTAGAGAATGGAAATTCAATACTTATTTTCAAACACTAATATTTCCTTGCAGTGACAAAGTAAAATCCAAGAGACACATTAGACTACAATAAAACCAGAGACCTTGTGGAAACATTACTGACGTTTTATCTCTTTGAGTCACTTATAATGCGCTTTCACCGCCACTTAATACACAAACAAACCTGCTGCAGCTGCTATGAGTGGAAGAGTTGCAGTTCCACTCAGAAAATCAATTAACATCTTGAAAGATGTAAAGCCCTCACAATGGAAAATAATCTGTAGACAGTCAGTGGTCTGTGGACATCAAAATACAGCCAAAAATAATATTTCCTGATACTGTATGTACCTTAATTCAACACCCAGTGAAAGGACACTAGACAAAACGAAGCCTGATAGCATACAAATCCTGGATGCCTGCTCCTATTGAGCAGGACTTGCCAGCTCAGTGAAAGTCATAAAGACTTCAGTTGTGTTTGGAGTGGTTAGACTGTCCTCGCTTTCACTATGCAATACTGTCTGCCATCAGAGATGATCTCCTGAGAAACTAAAGGCTTGATTTATGGCACAAAGGAAGTGTACAACCAAAACAGGAATAGGATAGCGGAGGCGAGGTCAGGGACGGTAAATGATTTTCTTGTTCTGCCATTGGTGTTGTTTAGAAAGCACTGCTATTGTTTATATATGACACTAGAGGCGTATGTTGTGTTACACGCTCCACCCATCACCCTTCTTTTGCTTCCAGGATGCCGGCTGATATCTGAATTCACACTGGGACAGCATGACACCGCCGTTGTTTGGTTTTGTGTAAAAAAAAAGTGGCATAAAAAGTTGTCAGTTTCTTCTTAAAGTACTGTAAGATAACACAGCAAAACCATCATACATAACTACTCAAATGTTTTTCACTGTTTCTGTTGAATTATATTTTCTTCAGAAACATTACTGCCGCTATATTTATTTTTATCCTATTTCAGGAGGCATTATTAATGGAGACCACTGTGGTCTTTTTCTGTATATATCTGAATGTTCTCTTTCCACCCTGAGTATGACCCAGCTCATGCAATCACACTGGCTCAGGCCTTCACCTCACAAAAGGGGCCTGATTCATCACACAGCTATATTATATATATTATATATATTTATATATAGACTCACGTCCAATCTCAGCCGAGCAGCAGCAGCAGTGGAATACAGAGCAAACACTGGCTCATTACACCAGAGACTTCTATTTCATTGCCCTGCCTATCACAGTCTTTCACTTTTGCTATTTAGCCTAGGTGTGACAATTATCTTAATTTTGCTCTTAATTTCTCCTTAAGGGGTTTCCCCTGAAGTTTACAAGAAAACATCCTGAATTGAGTGCATTTAAAATAAAAATATGACTCATTTCTCAAGAGGAAAAAGACAAACCCTGAGAAAATTTTTTTTCTCTAAGGCACAAACCTGCCAATCCAGAAAAGCCACAGTGAGCTGAAAGCGGCGAAAAGCTGCAGACTGAGGGGGCCCGGCGGTACAGGAAACCCCTTCACCTCACTGGGAGTTCACTCATTAAATGTTAATACCAACAATATTGTTAAATGGAGCTTTAAGGGCTTGTTACGGAGGTCTTACATGCCTCATGTATAATGCAAAGACTGTGAGGGCCAAATCATAAACTAGGTTTAGAAAAGAGAAAGGTTGTGATGTTTTTAGAAATATCATCATTTCTACACTCACACTGATGATATCTTAAAATTTTCTGGACATCATGTCCTCATATTTTACACTTTAATTCAAGTGTTTTTCCCTTGGGATGTGAGGTGTGCTGTGGTTATTAGACCCATACTGTATTGGTGTGCATTTACATTTAGATAGAGCTCCTATTCTCTTGGCCTTTCACTTTTCAGTATCACATCCACCAGTGCAGGACTCTTCTCTGGGTGTGTGTGTGGACGCGCTTAGCAACAGACCAGGAATATTCTTGGAAACATGTGGAGCGAGAGGAGACAACTGGGCATGCTCAGATGTTCTCAACAGGTCGCTGAGCACAATGCTACAGGTACCTGCGTCTCCTCTTTCTCTCTTGTGTTTTTCCTGTGATTTCCATTCCATCACTTCTTTCCTTTTTCATGCTTTACGGATCTATCCAATTTGCCAGTGATGACCATTTACTGGGCATGAGGAAAAGCACATGCTTGCACAATCCCCCCAATCTCTCTGTCTCTCTCTCTTACACACACACATACACACTGAAGGGAAGCATCAGCAGCTTGTATTCTCTCTCTGCGTCTCTAAGAGGGCTGCCCTAATTCTTCTTGACAAGGGCTGGGAGAGCCAAGAGAACATCTCAGCACACACACACACACACACACACACACACACACACACACACACACACACACTGAAATATGCCACGCCACTATCCATTTACACACAGACATGTGCAACAAAATACACATCAGTCATAGACAACACACAGCCACGCATCTATGCTACTGGCATTTTACCTTAATTGCCTTTGTCACCGCTTTCAGTGCAGTTTAGTCCAACTCGCCTATAGTTTCCACCATCAACACACGTCACTGGGCTTCGTATACCTGTACCTACTCAATACAGACAAAGGCCGAATGTCTCAGCTGCTTTTATGCAGGATGACACAAAGTGAGGGTGAGATAATGACAAAAAGATGTAATTTGTCTGATATGTAGCATGTTTTTATGCTCAGTCATACAGTATATTCTTTTACTATAATATCAGCATCAGCACACAATAAATGGGACATGCTGAGTATTTGTCAAGAGGCCAGTTTGTGTGTGTCTTTGTGAGGTGTGTGTCTGCACGTCTGTCTGTATGAACAGTGTTACAGAGTGACGAATAGTGTGTGAGCATGCGTTAATGTCTGTGTTTCGATGAGGCTGCCCAGGGCTACCACAGGCGACGACAGGGCAAGGGGAAAAAAGGAGGGAGGTATTTCTTTCTGACTCCCCTCCATATCTCCATATTTCTCCGTTACATGTGTGCCGTGGCCTTTATAGGATGGTTTCAACAGGACGCCGAGTGTGTGTTGGACCATGTGAGAGAAATAGCGAGACATGCTTGGATGTGCAGGCCGAGGCCAGGGGCTTTTACGTGCGAGAGAGGGGGGAGGCAGACAGAGGGGGAGGCAGCATCCCTGGAGGAATTCAAACAGCCTCTGTGCTATGTGACTGGGATGGAGATGACTTCATTAGACCAGCCAGTTCCTCTCCCTCCCCTCTGTTTCTGTCTCTCTCTGGCTCTAAATAGGTCTGTGAGGGTGATTTACTGTAAGTCAAGTAATCTTACTTGTCAAATAGTTTAAATCTGTGTCATACTGACAACTTGGGTGTTCAGTGTATAGTGTTGCGCTTGGCCTTTCTTTTGTGAATCAGCAGAGGAAAAATCCTAATCCAATGTTGCCAATTTCTTTCCAGATATCACACCAAAAATGTCAAAAAAATTCTAGCTGGGCTGAGAGAATTTAAAGGAGATGTTTTGATTTGTTTAATTATGGCTTTATGTCCCACAGGAGGCAATCTACATCAGAGTGAAAATAAAATGTCAGAGCATCAAATGTGATCGTTTTTTATGTGTGTACGTGTGTGTGTCGGTTGTGCCGAAAATGTCATCAGCTGTCTGACTGACAGGAGGCACAGCAGCACGAATATCTGTGACTTACTGTGTGCGCGTGCCAGAGTGTTTAAATGCTTTTAATTGCATGTGTGTGCACCTACTGTGTGTATTGTGTATGTGTCTGTGCGTGTCAGCCCGTATGCAGTCCTTCAGCTAAATTGCTCCCTAAGGCTCTTTGCTCTACATCTTGGTAGTTATTGATGAATTCATTTGCAATTAGCACTTTAGCACATTCTCTGATGGTCCATTGAGCAGAGCTTTCAACACCTGTTTGACCCAGAGGTCAGCAGGTCTCAGTGCTCAATTATTCCCCAGGAAAATTCACAAGAAGGGTCTAGAAGAACATCTTCTAGACCCTTCTTACAAAGTCAACTCTTACACTGCAAACAAAACTGAAAATACACGTGAATACATAGCAGTGATGGATTTCTTTGTGATTTAAGGACATCCCAATTGACCTCAAAGATCAGTATCAGGGTAGATCAAGGCATTTTTTAACTGATCAGCCATTTTGAGCCATATTAAGCCAGAGCCGATCCTTTGTTGTACATCCGCCTGTGTTTTTAAACACAAATTTTTCATGCACAGCAACGCAACAAAAGCAGCTGTCATCAACTCTCCAGCTCTTCAACTCTTCACTGTCTATCCATTCCTCCACTATTAATTATTTTTAATTATTCTCCGATAAGAACATTTAAACTTAGTGATAGTTTTGTTACCGCAACTCGATCTTATGTCAGTCACGAGCAGTCCGGTGCTACAGAAACAGGGATAGTTTACCCACATGTGACAATCGTACAGATACGCTATCAAGATGTAAAAATGTCACGTGTCTGAAATAGTTTCAAAATTTGCAAAGGCGACTCCCAATATATGAGTGCCAGATACACCAAAGGACACCGATATGTCACCGCTGTTAAGGCGAATGTGCGAACTACATGCTAACAACGTGGTTAGTTGTAACGTTATTTTAGGGGCATCGACTGATGTCTTCGTCTCTCAGGATCAAATACGTTTTCAGGAATATCAGTGAGGGGGAAAGGAAAACGTAATATGTAAGGAGGAGTGCTATTTGCAACCACCCATTTTTGACTCGGGTTAGCTTGCCTTTGAGTTACTGATGTGAAAGGAGTGTATCTGTGCGTGTGTGTGTGTGTGTCCTTGAGACCATGTTTTATCACCGGCATTTTAAAATAACACCACAACCGTCTAACCTTGAGAGTAAGGTCAACGTGTACACCTATTACCCCTCCACTTATTGCTTCTGCATGTAGTAGTAGAGTGGTACACACCTGGTTTGTGTATGTGTGTGTGTGTGTGTGTGTGTGTGTGTGTGTAGCCCTTAACCTTTGCCAATGACCCATTCGCGCACTTCGTCAGATCTTTATCAATCCATTTTCTCGCTGCAGCTATACAGCTTGATGTATGGAGTGGAGGCACAGTGTCGCTGTGTGGTTTGTGTGTTCTCAAAGTGTGTGTGGTGTACAG
>JAPZEB010000015.1:7286247-7297589 GCA_029783705.1 Chaetodon striatus | reverse complement strand
GTAAATGAAATTTCTTCAAAGGCACTGCCCTCTAATTTCATGCTATAGCGCTTTTAGCGGCGTATTAAAAAAATGTTGTTCTATCCCAATCTGTTTTGCTTGATAACTGAGATCTGCCGAGAGGGGACAAGGTTGATTTCTGTAGCCGCATTAAGAGAGCAAGCAGTATCACGCCTCATCAGTTCTGGTCATAAAGCAGCAGCGCTGGTATTTTTAGCCGGAGGATTCATTCTGTGGACACTCAGAGATAGGAGCCAGGGTGGTGAATATTGACCCTGTCCTCTTGAGCCTCGTTGCCGCTCAGAAAAACGCCTTTAACTGCCACTCTTGGTCGTTTATGCCTGCCCCCCCCCCCTACACCTTTTCTGTTTCCTCTTTCCTTGTTTCTGTTTCTCAGCCACATTTTTTTTCCCACCAGTTCTGCCTTTGAGTTTGTTTCCATATGGCTGTCAAAGAAATTCAAATTAGGTGTGTTTTTTCATACCGTAGGTTGGAGCTCACTGGATGTCAGAAAACAAAACATTCTTGCTACTAATGATGCCCGTGTTTATTTCATGACTCAATCAAAAGTTAAAAACAATAAAATGCACCGTGAAAGTCTCTAATGGCCGAACAGTAATGGGAATACAATACTGGAAATATGGTCCAAAGCAAAGGGTACATCATTATATTTGACAAATGCGTATATTTGTTCTAGTACAAATAATAAAGGGAGCCTGGCACACACACACACACACACAGGGCTAAATTTCGTCCCAGGCCATTTCACATAGAAATGAGCCTGTATTGATTCGAATCCCTCAGTACATAAGAAGCACCTGCAGCTGTGCAAATCACATTATTCAGACGGATTTATCTGTGAAACAAGAGCATCCGGTGTAAGCCCACACACAGCACCAATCAATGTGTTCACTGAACAGATTAGAAGAGGATACATTATCCAAACTCATCATAGATTATGCTGCAATTAAAGTGAAAGTGGAACTCTCGGCCCACGCTCTCTGTCTGAGAAGTCATTATTGATTTCTGGTGGAACCTGATCATCTGGCTTAATGTGCCGGTCGTATCGTTTGATTCCTGTATACAGTAGTCATCCCCAAGGAACTGGTAGGACAGAGACTTCGTGTACAGGAAAGCTAATTTAGGAAGGCATGCAGGTGTTTTCCAAGAACTTGTCATTTCCTGGTTGGTAAACGTGAGCAAATAGATGACTGAATCATCTGTCATCTGAGCAAACAAATGACAGATGGCATGATAGTTTGAAATTATTGCAAACTTACAGACCTTCTGACTTCCTGTCAAGTCACAGGAAACGAGTAGAGATTCTGGTATTCGTTCGTAACCATTCAAAGAAGGGGTTATTTTTTGGGTTGATGTTAGAAATAGTTCAGTAACTTACGAGAAGCCAAGGTAACCCAGTGGTGTAGTGGAGAATATAGCCCATGCAGGTATACATGGTCTTTTTCTGGACGTTTACAGTAGCCTATACCCACCTATGAGCCAAAAACCAATTGGAATACATAGCAAAGAGTATACCCACTTCCTCCTTGGTAACCTACCCATCTACCCTAGTAGTACACCCACCTCATTAACTACAATTACCACTGAGAGTTAGATGATAAGCTCGACATCACTCTTATGTTTGTCTGTTAAAATGAAAGGTGATAGTTGTTGGATTTTAACTGGACAGAGCAAGGGGGGAGTATATCTTTGTTCCCAGGGTCCTGTGTTCGCTAGCTCAATATCTTCTTAATATACTCCCATCAATCTCAATAATGAGAACTTTCAAGGGTTTTGAATTCTCAGCAATGTTACCCTGGGTCAATAGCCTATGTTGAAATCATCAACCTACAGTTTATAGTGTATTGATGTTATACTCAGTTTTAAAAAATCTATACACTGATGTACAAATGTATCTTTCACCATGCAAGTCAATGGGAAAAAGTCTTTTTGGGCCACATGGGACAGATGCAATTTCACTGGTTGTCCACTACAAAAATTGGCTTCAAATCCCAGCACACTTCCTCAGGGCCTCATGAACTGACCAAAATACATGACCATGATTAAGCCTTTTATTGACCCTCTGGCGAAGTATATGCTGTCACATGCAGATATGTATTTGTAGAGATGAGTCAAAATGTCTGGACCCGTCTCAATTTGCTAATCAAATGGTTAATAGTGACTGCGTTCAGCCCAACAAAACGTAGCCAAATGTTAATTTAAATACACAGTAGTGTACTGAACACCCCGTTTTGTTATGCAGGCACACTACCTTTTAATACAGCAGGGTTCAATTCAATTCAATTCAGTTCAATTTGAAACACGTTTACATGGCCAAATCACATGTCAATCATGAACAAAAAATATTTTTAAAATAAGTAAAGATCAAGATATTTATTTCCATACATGTCTCTGCTGATTGGGAAACTCCTCTGACACACCCACAAAATGAGAGAAAATATACCTCAAAGCCCGTTGCACACTAAACACCGTTTCAAAGAAACATCGTTAATCCGTAAACTGTAGCAAAACAGCGCACACCGTTTTGAGACTGAACGTGCTGAGTGAGTGGCCGATGGAAAAGGTTCTCTTGGCCCGGATATCCACTGGCTACACCGAAACTTCTAAAATATTGGTCGTTGCCCCCAAAGGCTGAATCATCGTCACGCCAATAACCGATGGGTTAAGAGATTGCTCTCAACAAGAAGGAAAATTCCCCACTATGTCAAACTATTCTTGTCAGGTTAAAGGTTAAATGAACATCATGGTTATGATCGCATGTGGACCTTTACACTAGGTGAAACATTGCTGCGCATCCACCAGATAGTTGAGGGTCAGTGCTCTGATCGGAAGATTGGCGGATCGACCCCCAGCTCCTCTAGTCGGTGTGTCAAAGTGTCCTTGGAGCTAGATACTGAACCTCAAACTTTACATTGGTGTGTGAGCGCGAATAAATTCTTCCTGAGTAGCAGGTGGCAACATGTACGATAGCCTCGGCCACCAGTGTGTGAATGTGTGTGTGTGAGTAGGTGAATGTGGTCGGACGACTAGAAGGGTACTAAACAAGTGCAGTCCATTTACCATTAACCATTACAAGGTGCTAAGCTGATTTCCAAGTTGACAATGTTGTGACATGAACGCAAATCAATCACACTTCTCAGTATAAGAACCAATCAGTTTCCCTGTCAGAAACAGCAGAGAAATAATGTAAGTTGAGTTAATCAGGCTGAGAGATGCATTGTGGGGGTGTGTTATGTCATCCAAAAGCACTTATTAAAAAAGTATAAAGTACAATAGAGCAGAGTAGAAGCTCAACACACGACACATAAGGCAGTGTGACTCAGCTGTGAGTCAATGCTCTGCTCCTGCGAGGCCAATTAACACTCTGCTGCTCTCTGTACAGCTGAACATTAAATATTGATCCCTCCATCACTGTACTGTTCACATTAATGTGTGTCTTCAGGGGGAGTTTCTTACCCCTTTTCACCTCTCTCTGTCTGTCTGTGTCGACGGCGCTGGAGTAAATCACAGGGCACACTATTACTGCCTGTAGTTATAATTAAAGGGGGAATGAAACAAGCTGCAGATAAATGATGACTTAGTGAGGGCAGAGAGAATCCACAGATTATGTAAATTCCTGTTATGATTTTTGTTGAGCGACAGTACTCCCTTATTCCCCTCTTATAAGACTAATATTTGGGGGACACTTGGAGGTAACCGCTGAGCTCCAAGCACAAATAATACAAATTAAAAAAAAAGAAAATGTAAAACAGACTGCCTGCAGCTGTTTTCATTAACCACCTCATATGATCACAGTGCCTCATTTGAATTTTTTGCTAGTGAAACATGAAGCTCACACAAATTGCCAGAATATCAAATCCAATATGATTACTAATCCAGCACACCACATCATTATACAGCACTACCACCATGTGGTTGTAACATATTAATACATGCTTTTAAAATGGGAAAATAAATAAATAAATAAAGACACGACCCTTGTAAAGTCATTTTTTTTATTTTAAAATGTATTTTCACACTGCACCTGACATTTCAATCAATTGAAATTGTGCACGAGAGAATCAGCAGGAAGAAAACAACAGTCGTATTTACACAAGAGCAGATTTACAGTCAATTTAAGATACAATTAGAAGGATAATTCAGATTTAAAGCAGCCTTTCTGATTCATAATTCATTATGAATTAGGAATACATGCAGCTCATATTGTTTCTTTTGGGGGATAGTTTATTTCACAATTTAAGTGCAAGTCAATGGGACTGAAAACCAGTTTCTGTAACTCATCTGTTTCACTCCTTGGTATTAATTATGTTACGAGACAATTGGAAAAACAGATTCAAAGTTGAAAAAAAAAAAGGTTTTTCAGTGCAATTATTTAAGTCCCACTGACTTTATCATTGCTAACATACCTCCAATAGCCTTATTGTCCTTAAATGTAAGTGTTTTTCCTTTAATTTAAGGACACTCCTGACAATTTTTAATGAGGGATAGTCAGCATTTATCATACAGTGATTCTACAGTTACTGTCAGTTTAAGATTTATTACAGGCACTGATAATACGCCTCTGATTATGCAGAAACCATCCCATTTATTCTACTCAGTCCATCGTATATGACGCTGAGATATCAGAGGCGTTAAATGGAAATGAGTTCAAAATCTCTGATTGATATGGAGGACACAACAGCAAAGTCGAAAAAATAAATCGATAAAACAATAAATAAATAGTAGCATTTTAGACTCACATTTAAAGATTGAATCATGTTTGATATGGGTAACTGCAGCACGCGTGCAGTTTACAGACACTAAGACAGCAGAGGTGAACAGTACTGTACAGGAACGAGAACTAACTCATCGCACACATACACACGTCTTTCAGGAATAAATGCTTTCACGAAACACACGTCATATCCTGTGACTTCAGAATTACAAGGTGCTTGATTCCATCAGACTAGAAACAGCCTCTCATTAAAGTATCTTTTCATCAAACTGCTATAAGACTAAAAAAGAAAACAGTTTTCTAAAAGCACTTGCTGCCAGAGCCGTGCCTCAGCTTTAACAGTGTTGCAGAGTTAAAGGTTAGAGAAGGTAAATACTCGGTGGGTAACCTTTTCATTTGAAGAATCAAAATCCTGAAATTGAGAAAATGTTTCCTTGCCGGAGGTGAGCGTGCTGACAGGGAAGTGAAACCATTCACCAGAGGAAAGTAAAACGCCACCTGAGGCTACAAATGCTTAAAGGAAACTTTCTGTGTATCAGCCAGAGAATACTGGAACCAGAAACCCAGCTGTTATTTATGAACATGTAACTGACTGAAATACTGAACCTGTTGTGAGTTTGGGAAACACTGAGACACCTGTATTATTTCAACCTGGATGTAGCAGCTACTCTGGGGTTTTGAGATCTGGCGATAAAAGCAGGGTTTAACTGTAGGATGAATGTTATTTCTTGAAGAGCTTGTATAACTGTGCTGCCCTGTAAAGTCAAACGCAGTACACTACATGGGTCAAAATTGTGTTAAGGATACAATTTCATTTTCTGACATCTGCTTTACCGGCTAAAAAATCAGTATGCCGCCAAACGTACAAAAAACAACATATCAGATCTGAAAAACAGAGGTAAAAAACCACTGAGTCCATGCTAGCTAGTAAAGGCTAGCTGATAAAAGCTACATTAGCCACTTTTTCCTTTGTGTTTCCTCCTGTTAAAATCTTTTTTTAAAAATATAGTTAAATATTTAAAATTTTAGCAATTGAGTTTTGTTATAAGATAAATGCAGATGTGGCTAAATCTGAAACAAGAGTTAAGCTAGTCCTGATAAACGCTAACTAGCCTAGCTTAGCAGAGTTGCTCTTTCAGCCTTTGAAACTAGAGGAATCCATGTGCTATAATGTTATTAAGCTATCTTAAAATAATATATTTAAACGTATTAAATCATAAATTAATTAATCGGAGTAGTTCACCAGTGCAAATGTTCTGCTTGTAACTGAAGAGGCTCAGAGTAACTGTGCTACCAGGCCAAAACACACTTACTACATGGGTCAAAATTGTGTACAGCCCACGATTTGACTTTTAAAAATCTGTTTTATCAGCTTCAAAATCAATATGCGATTGAATTTACAATGAAAAGAACATGTTAAATTTGAAAAACAGATGTAAAAATCAAATTGACACCACACTAGCTAGTTAAGGCTAGCTAGTAAAAGGGAATTTACCAACTTTTCTTTCCTACAGTTAAAATCAAATAAAAAAATCTTCAAAATCTTAGCAACTGACTTTGTTATTATACCACATAAAAAGGCAGTAGCTAAATCTGACATAAACACAAGTTATGCTAGTCCTGCTATAGGCTGACAGCTAGCTGAGCTTAAACAGTTGAGCCAGGGGAATAGAGGGCCCCAGGAATGAGTCCCAAAACCCACAAATGAGTTAGCATTTTAGCACTCCTGGTTCCCTCATCTTTAAGTCTATATATTTTTTAAAATGTTTTTTTGGTTAGATGCCTGAAATAAAGTCTGTGGTTAACACAAGCTTAAGAGATTTTCATGTTTTATTCTACGACATAAAATACATCAGTAAATACCCCACTTGTGAACTATGAAGCTTTCATGCGTATTAAAAAAGGCGTTTGCTAACAAGTGGTTAAATGAGACTACAGAATGTCATCATGCCGCGCCGCACACAGCTTTACAATCTTGTTATGATTGTGACATTAGGTCATACGACTGTAGTGTGGTTTGTTTATAGACTAATGTTAGCATTTTAAGTATGGCGATTGCATTTAGGCTTTAATTATCATGAATATGGTGCTCAATTGTGATGATGATATTGCTGAGCAAAACATGTAAATATCATAAATGTTTGTTTTCCACAGAGCTTATTTTCTGCAATAAATCATAATCCAAAAGAAAAATCCCGAAAGGCTTTTTGACGAGAGAACCAGTGCGATGCTTACCTCCTCTTCAGCCTACAGAAAAATGTCATCCCTGGGGCGCCCTATTTACATGAAATTATATTTAAATAATATTAGGGCTGCAACTAATAATAATTGTCATTGTTTATTGATATGCTGATTATTTGCCCGATTAACTGTTGTTGTTTGGTTTGTAAAATGTCAGTCAGTGTTTCCCAAACCAACGGTCCTCAAATGTCTTGTTTTGTCCAGTATCCAAAGATATTCACTTTACTGTCATGGAGGAGTAAAGATTCACATTTAAGAAGCTGTCATTAGAAAATTTTGACTTTTTTTCTTTACAAAAAAATTACTCAGATTAATCAATTATCAAATTAGTTGATAATTAATTTAAAAGTTGACATCTTAAAAATTGATTAATTAATTGTGGCAGCTCTACATCATATATGCAACTGTATTAAATCAGAGCCTACATTAATTAATTAGACTAGTTCATTAGTGCAAATAGACGAGAAAGTTAAAGGAAACATTCAGTTTGTGGTTACTGCTTTTCCTTCTTTTTTTTGTTCCTCTGCTTGACTAAGTAGTGTTTAGCTTCAAGCTCATTTTTTATCGACTTCACTTTTTCTGTCGTTACTGCTTGCTGCTTTTGTAAGGCAGAATATAGGAATATTGTTGTTCAGCCATGATACGCACATTTTTTGGAGATATAGTATCAGTCAACAGTTGATTTAATGAACACTGACTTAACACTGACTAAAGACCGGGAAAAGTACAGAACTTTAAAGCGGATAATGTGTAAGGACCCTGTCAAAGGAGCGCAGTATGTTGTATTTAGAGGCTTTTTATGTTCCACTGAGGGTTTGGCAGTAACAGCTGAAGGATAAGACCATATGCAGTTTCAGTAGTTATTTGGTCCATGCTTACAGAAGACAAACACACACACATTCACACACACACACACAGACACACACACACACACACACACACACACCCAAAATGACCTGGAGAGCACTGACACAACACACCACACATTAGGAACACACAGGATAGACTCACAGTTCTTGCTGGTGAGCAGGAGATGCCTTGTCTTGGACCACTTTGAGCAAATCATCTCCCCTGAACCTGTTTTTTTTTTCTCATCAGCTCCAGCAAAATTCATGAAAAGCATAAAAGGTATCCATGTTGTCTAGTGCTGAAAAGCGGGGAGGAATGTTGAAAGCACAGCAGAGACTCCTGGAGAGACTCATGGACACAGAAGTCCACGATTTTTTTTTTTTTTAAATTTTGTTGTTTTCTGTCGCAGTTATGAAAGATGCTGTCCATTGCAGCTGTTCGCAGTCCTTGGAGCTCTACAGCAGACTTGAGAGGCTCCGCTGTGATTCGCGTTGACCTAAATTATCAGTAAATACACTCATCTTGAAAGACTGAGAGCCGTCGCATCTAATTAGACTTCCCTGAAACTGATCCCTGTGGAGCGCCAGTGAAGGATCAGTGTTGTTTAAAGATTCCTTTACAGCCCATCCAACACTTGATTAAGTCATGGGCGATGTAGTAGCTTCACAAATGATTCATTTTGATTGGGTACAGGCCAGAAGATGATCCTCGATTTCAGTTCTGTGATGATGAGGGAGCAGGTGTCAGTGAACTCCTTCCTCCAGAGATCCTTTGGCTTCCCAAATCTTCACTGTGCGGTCACTGAGAGAAAACACACACACACACACACACACACACACAGGAAAAAGTTAACCGAAAACAAGTCATGATGATCAATACTGGCTTCAAATTCATCCATTCCATTTCAATCGTATCACTGCACACTTGACAGCAATGAGAGAAAGCATTTATATGAACATGTTTTGTGACTTACTCTGAGGCAGTGAACAGTTGGCTGCTGTTGGTGGCCAGGCCGTTGATCGGACTGTCGTGTCCCCGGACTTCGCCGAGGGGCGCTAGGGAGTCGGCGTGCCAGAGGCGCAGCAGTCCTCCTCTGCATCCGCTGAGCAGCACTTGGGAGCCTGGCACCATGCCCAGAGCGCTAACCCAGTCTGCCTGGGCACTGACGGACTGCTGGAGGAGACGACAGATAGTTTTCAGCACAGAATTTACTCTGATCAGATCATACTGTGGTTTTTAACTTTTTTTAAAGAGGGAACTGATATGCTGTTCCATATTTATTCAATGGAAGATGTTCATATTACACATGTTCTGGTAGAAAGTTCCACTTTGCTGCCATGGTAACAACATACCTGCAGCAGCTGTTTACTGGCTAAGTCCCACTTCTTGATGTAGTAGTCTCTGGAGCCGCTGTAGAAAACATCTCCGTGCACGGTCAGAGACTCCACGCCGTCCTGATGAGCAGGTTCAAATGTTTGGCCGGAGTTGATGCTCCCCTGGGCACCCTCTGCCACCTCAAACATCTGAAAACACAAACATATATACCCACAATGCATCTGATTCTTGTATAGTTTTTACATGCATGCACACGGAAATGGGGACATATTTAAGGTTGTGAGTGTGCGTGAGTTTGTGTGTCTCTTACTTTTATATGATGATCTTTGGAGCCAGTGAGGACAACATCCTGTCCATTACCTAATTTGTCAACGGTCAGACACATGACAGGTCCCAAATGGCCGGTCAGCTTCCCCGTGGACACAAACCTGAAGGAAAGAAAGAGATAAATTGTTGGCATTGTGCGTTTCTGCTCACCACAAACACAACTTTAAAAGTGATGTAGTAAACTAGCTGACTCTATCATCTGGAGGTGGAGAGGATGGTGGATGGTGTGACACTGAGGCAAGACGCCTGCCAAGATGCAGACCATTGTTTCAGTGCAACAAACAAACAAAAACAGTTGTGTTTAGATGAGTCATTGCTGTGTTTATAGCTGCTTTTAAACCACTAAATGTGGGTGTTTTTTTAGTGACCCATTGCTGGTTTTCCACCTGAGATAGTGCCATTAGAACTGGTTGTTTTTTTTACAGATATTGCTGCTTATCCTCCTGGGTAAGTGCCATGAAAAGCTGTTGTTTTTTACTGATACACCGCTGTGTTTCCAGTGGGGATTGTGCCCCTTAAACTGGGTATTTTATGTGAAAACATAATCTTTCCCTTACTATAACTATGTGTTTTTTGTGCCTAAACTCAGCCACACGTTAACCACAGTGCTGTTGAAATGTAAAGAAACTTTCTGCTACATAAAAACCTACAAATGTTAAGTATCAGTGGTTTCCAGAAACAAGTTTGGACTTACTTGCGGAGGTCCCACATGCGCACAGCATTGCCAGCAGCAGCATAAAGGAAGGAGCCAGAGGGGTTGAGAGCGATCTGGTTGATCTGACTCTCTCCCGGTGGGATAGATAAACTCCTGGCAGACGAACAGATGTCCCCTGAACCCACCTGGCCTGATGAACTGACATCCACAATAAAAAAAAAAAAGCAAAATACCTCTTTATTAAAGGCATTACACTTCAACAAAGTCAAGCTGAAAAGGTGTCAGAAAAAAAAGATAAACTTACGTGAGTGTGCGGATACACTTGGCAGAGTCTCGTATGTCCCACACTTTGATGTAAGCAGTGGAGACGGTGAAGACGAGACTAGAAGTGTACCTGAAACAACAACAAAAACAATAAAAACAGACTAAATAAAGAATCAAAATCTCATCAAATACTCCTACTAAATACTACTACTCATGTACCTGACTGAGACGACGCTGCTCGGATGGTCTGCCAGAGACATGATCTCCTGACCTGTCACCAAGTTCCAGACTTTACATGTACGGTCTGAAAACACACACACAACAAATGTTAGATAATAGACTAAAAAAAAGAAAGTAGCATGTTTCCTGAGTTGCAAACACTTTTGTTTCCAACCTTTGGATCCTGTGAAGAGCAGATCATCTGTGGCATCTACGCAGAGAACAGGTTTAGTGTGGCCCTCCGCTACGTAGACACACTGGAGTTTGGCCCCACGGCTGTTCTTTGGGGCCATCACAGGGTTGATCACACCTCTACAATGCACATGACAAGATTAACGTTATATCTAGTGTCTGGTACAACTGCAGAGGATGTCATGCATAAAAATAACAAGAGATATTTTTAAGTTTTGAGAAGAAGCAGCCCAGTGAATACCTATTAAAAAGGACTTCAGAGACAAATTAAGAGATGAACACAACCTACCTATGGCCTTCAAACACAGGTGACTCCTCCAACCTGAATAAAAAAAGCAAAGTAACATTGAGTAAAATGTCACATGCGCATTTAAAAATAATTTCTTTGACTGTCTTTCATGGGCATCTTAAAGGGACAGTTCATCCCAAAATCACTACAACCGGAAATGGCACTTCAAAATAAATGCTTGTGCCAGAAATTTACCGTACCTCAAAAAAAAAAAGTTTTGTTTTTTTTTAAAAAAA
>JAPZEB010000015.1:7271231-7286147 GCA_029783705.1 Chaetodon striatus | reverse complement strand
ATGCTTGTGCCAGAAATTTACCGTACCTAAAAAAAAAAAAGTTTTGTTTTTTTTTAATCAAATTTGACACATTGGCGAGTTACTTGCGGCCCATTCAGAATGGACCCGCGAGCCACTTTTGGACCACCAGTTGGGAACCACTGCTTTAATTCATAGTACTTCATAGCACACAGCAGCAAAAAGACTTCATTTAGTTTAAAGAAAAACATTTAAAGCGTCACTGTTGATGACACGCTTCACTCACAGTGATTTGTGGTCACTGCCTTTGGTTCTAGCCTCTGCTGTACTAGGTGGAGGTGTGTGAGTGGCTGCTGGGACGTGTGTCGCCGTGGCTCCTCTCTCTTGCACCTTCCTTCGGCTGAGGGGTGAGCGCTCCAGTTGCCTCCTCTCAGTCCCTGTGGGTGACCTGGATCCGGAGCTGCAGGCAGTTAAAGCGACAGGAGTCGTTTTGTGCTTTGGTGCAGTAATAAATAACACGTAAGCAGGGTGGAGGTGTGAACTCAGTGTCCCTGATCACAGCACTCCTTACTTCAATATTGTATACAGTACTTGATGATGATGCCCTTGTGATGATGAAATACATGTTAACATTTCAGACAAAAAGAAATATCTTCGGAAATGTGTCTACCACTGAGAAATGTTGCCCCCAACACTTACATGCCAGCTGGCCTGGCAGACAGTGCAGATGGGGAAACAGTTTGCTCGCGGTCAGGGGTTTGACCAAACACGTGACCCTGCATGTCCGCCGGCACTTCCAGGCGCTCTGAGAGGGGCAGCAGAGGGGCCGGGAAGTCTCCGTTGGGGGATTCACAGAACGGATCCCCACTGCCGGCATACAGCAGCTCCATCTGGGTGGTGGTCCGCCTGCGAGCCTGACGGAGCAGAAATGTTTGGCTCAGTATCCTGCTGACTCACAAGTCAATGGACCAGATAGTAATTGTCCCAAGTTCTATAAATAACTACTGTGAATGGAAAAAAGTTGTAAGGCATAAAATGGGATGTCAAATAGGACAAAGGACTTGAGTTTGACTCATACTACTACTAGTATATCAGAAGGCCATGCACAGCACAGTACCTTGCTCCTAGGTCTGGATTCCCCACATAACTTCATCAGATCTGATGCCAGCGTGCTGCAACAAAGTGAGAGACTTTCAATGAGTTAACCCACTACACACTTACACATGTAGGTATAATGTTTACATACGTTGAGGCAACACAATCGAAAATGTTTAGAGCTTGTATCCTAATGGATTATATTGTTGATGAACCGACGAATACTGTCGACATATAACGTCTTTTATCTTGACCTTCTAGAGTTACATGTTTTTGCGGACACATAAGGGATTGTTAATATGTCACATTTCTTAAAGGGAGTTTAGTGTAATATTTTCCACCAGGAGTGTGGGAAATAATCTCAAAAGGAATCTGGTTGAAGTCTTGCAAATAGCGACCATGCAAGAGCTCCAGGCTTTGCACAATCATTTATAGTGTCCGATTAAAAACTCACATTGTCTTTAGAAGTGAAAAGGTGTCAGACTTAAGTCTTTTAGAAGTGTTTTTTAAAGTCTTTTCAGATTGTTTGAATGTATGGTAGGTCTGTTAGCACGCTAAAGTTTGCTTATTAGCACTAAAAACAAAGTGCAGCTGAGGCTGCTGCAACTATTCAGTCATAAATCATACATTTGGGGGCGGCAGTAGCTCAGTCCTTAGGGATTTGGCTTGGGAAACAGGAGGTCACCGGCTCAAGCCCCCGTACAGACCAAGTATGGAGCATGGACTGGTAGCTGGAGAGGTGCCAGTTTGCCTTCTGGGTACTGCCACAGTACCTCGAGCAAGGCACTCAACCCCAAAATGCTCAGGGCACCTGTCCAAGGCAGCCCCCTCGCTCTGACACCTCTCCATTTAATGCATGTATAGGCCATGTTTGTGCATATGTGTGTATTTGGAGCCTGTGTGTATGTGACAACAGAATTTAAAAAACTGAATTTTTCTGATGTCTGTACAAAATTATTTGAGATATTTCAGTCTGAACTGTAGTGGTGGACGGCCTGACCGAGAGAACGACAAGGCATTTACATGGCTCTAAAACTAAAAATGTAATATGTATAGAAAAATAAACATATTTTATGAAGCATCAGTTGTAATTAACGCGCTGCTTCCAGCTTTATAGTTAATGCTTTTAGCTGTCCTTAAACCTTCCAACAAAGCTAAAGCACAAGTGTGAGCTCTCTGAAGGCCCCACACACCCATGGTCCACCCACACAGGTGCAGCCTGATTGGACCACAGGACTGAGCCGAGGTCTAATTACCCAGCATTAAAAACACCAGCGTGCTGTAGCTGTTTGGTGTCAAAAGACTGCCCTCTACTGCTTTCTACAGCAGACACTTTGACTTGTCATCGCAGAGAAAGCACAGGTGTAATTAATTAATTAACAACATTAACAACAGCCTGCTCCATCATCAGGTCAGTGAGCCTGCATGCACAATACCAAGACACTGGAAGTGACACGCCTAATTAATGATATCCACTACACCTGGGCTTTTCCCACTATGACATGAAGAAACAGCTTGAGAGTAAATATTTCTGTGTGTATTTACCTGCCCTCTGTGGCTGGACTGGGGGTGGACTCATCACTACTGCTGTCATCTCCATTCTCTGTAATGAAACACACACACTCATTAACACACAGTGTAAAAAATATACTATACTTTATTAAAAATATATAGATTTAATTTGTAAAGCGTATAGGTGTGTGTTTTCCCTTAAAGGGTAACTTCAGTGTATTTCAACCTGAACCCTACTGTCCCATGCTTTTGTGTCAACGTGACTAATGGGAGCTGCATGTTTGCACTGACAGTTCACATCCACAAAAAATGACATTGACAAGCTCGGGTTATCATTTTAAGTGTTTGCCAACAATATGGAAAAAAACCCCCACAAAGACAGGCATTCTTGTAAACCAGAGACAGCCCTAAAATCACTGTTGCAGAACCCACCAGACTCCCTTTAAAAAAACTGTAATTCTATCATGTTAAAACACACTTCATTTTAGGTTGACAAAAACAAAATAAAATTCACAGAAAACATCTTGGTTCATCTTTCCACTGTTCTGACATCACCAACTCTGGTTTGGTTGAAATAAACTCTTCATTCACCCAGTTACATGTAAAAATACGCTGACTCTATACACGCTAAAATTACTGTTTATTTAAATGGAGTCTGGTTGGTTTGGTGATGGAGGTGTAGGGGCTGTTTCTGGTAAAACAAAAAGGATCTTACTCTGTCACAAAAAGGTCTATCTCTTTTATTTATTATTATTTATTTATTTAACCTTTATTTAACCAGAAAAACTTCTTGAGATTAAATAAAAATGGCTTTTTCAAGGTTGTCCTGGCCAAGACAGGCAGCAATATAAGTTACAGACAGACAACATGGAACAAAAATACGGAATAAAAATATACAGCTCTAAAACAAGCAATATAAAACACAAAATAAGATTACTTAGAAAAACTATTAAAGTTTTAAAACGCAATTACACATGATTACAAAGACCAGCTAAGACACACTGTAACACTGGCATATAGAAGATTAGGTACAAAAATCCTGCAACAGTGCTTTGTAACAGCCGAGAGGAACCAATGAGCGCAACTTTAAGTCCTACTGCAGAAGAGTCCACATATAAGGAGCTGCATACATAAATGCTCGGTCAGAAAACTCTGTGCGTACCCCCGGTACAGACAATAAAACATGTGGCCAAGGAAGAGAAGCAGTTTCTATTTCTAAAATGAAGCTTTTTCACAAGTAGTTCAATGTCTACTACTCTGTAGGGATACTTTCCATGTTGTTGGACACTTTAATAACAATCTTCGACTGTCAGTGGCAA
Source organism: Chaetodon striatus (assembly GCA_029783705.1). NCBI lineage: Eukaryota > Metazoa > Chordata > Actinopteri > Chaetodontiformes > Chaetodontidae > Chaetodon > Chaetodon striatus. The sequence continues at coordinate 7,282,263 of JAPZEB010000015.1, read as the reverse complement.
AAACAAGCACTTTTAGTGGACGTAAACTGACGGTGCGAACATGCCCTAAGTGCGTACACTGCAGCCTGGCTGCTGCTCTCGCTCATGCAGTGTAAATGACCTGGCATAAACCCTTATTATGTAATACTGTAGTTTCACATGAGTCACTTAGATACAAAAACATGGGAAAACAGTGGCCAGTTAAAAAAATAATGAGCTTAACCTTTAATGATTCATCTGCTAAGAAACTGTATTTTCAAGAAATCTTGCAAAAGCTAACATCCACTCAGCAGTGATTACAGCTTCAGCAGCTCATAACAAGGTCAGGGGTCACTGGGTTTAGTTTTACATAAAGGGGGACAACTAGGTGTCATTAGTGTAATGCAACTGGAGGCTATAGTGTTTGAGTATTTATCCAGTGTAAAGGAAGAATGGAGAAAGCATGAGAACGATACAAACACACATATGCCGGCACACATACTGCTGTGCACACTTTAGCCTTGAGTCCTGCTGCGGCATGGATTTTTACTGCTGTTTAGTTTTAGTGACCTGAGTCAGTGGGGACTTGCTAGCAGGTGGTGGTAACAGGGGAAACTGAACACGACACATCATGCACGTCATGGCAGAGTTATTTTAACTGGGTTAGTTTTTAAATGGAGGACTAAGGATTGATGCACACTACAACATTCTTTAATCTAGCTTTATATATGCACATTAATATTTCAAAATAAAACCAACTACTGTACAACTACAGTATGTCTTAAGTCTTTAGATTTTTATGGTAAAAAAAAAAAACAACAACTAAAAATTAAAAGCACAATGTTCATTTTGATCTTTTAGTTTAACTCCATATTTGCCTTTAGTTGGATATAAATGTTTGCTGGGGAAATCTTGTAGTGTGCACATGCCACGCTCTCTCCAACAGTCACATTGCTATACAATTCATACTCACCTGGCGACAGGTAACCTAACTCTGAGTTCACGTCAACACAACAGAGAAAACAAACAGTAATCAAATCAAAATCAAACCCAAAGATGAGAAAAAGACTACCTTTTATTTCACAGGCCTGATTTTTGTATTTCAAGCATCAATTCGAAAGAACGGAGGCCTACAAAATAAAACGTAGCCATATGGTGAAAGAAAAAGGTGATTGTGATTTACATGCTCAGACTGGAAGTGATTTGTTGATACTTCCCACCTTGCAAAGCGCTGCCCAGCAGAGCGTCCAGCTCCGGGTTGATCTCCGCTTTCTCCTTCAGCATGTGGAACAGCAGCTGGTTCTGGGTGGCGCTGTTGATCTCTGTCTGCTTCAACCTGCCCTCCATCACCTTCAGCTGAGAGTCCTTCTGAGCCGCCTGCAGACCCTGACACATGATGATACAGCAGACGGGTTATCACTGAGCAGTAAATTCTTTGTACCTGTTTGTATATCTTAAACCGACAAACCCAATGAAAGCTCTGTATCCTTACCTTAAGTAGCCCATTTATAACTACTTCCTCCTCTTCATTTGTTCTATCCGTCTAGTTCTTTGCGGCTGCTTTTCCTCACTGGACCAATTAGGCTGCATCAAATCTAATCTTGTCTAATCTAATTGAAACTTAATTTAATCAAGTTGTTCCATTTAAAGTCTCATTGAATTCAATCTTATAAAGCACCCATGGCTAGGAAAGCAAGATCAACATGAACGGACAAATTGTTTCCAAGTCGCCACAACAACCAGTAGTATACACACGCAATCAAATTCACAGACACACTAAATGTATTTTGAATAATATGGCTATCACATAAACAATAAAAAATAAGGCTTCATGTTATCTTGATGGATCTGCGTTGGATTACTGGAGTGGGGTTGCATGATAGTGATCTTATGAAAGGTAAAAGCTAAGGGTTTATCAGTGAGATTCAGTTTGTGGCCTGTGGTCCAAATCTGGCCCACAAAAGCATGCTGGATGGACTGCCAATAATTTTTTAATTCACAATGAACATAAATTAAATCACAATGGGATTGTTTTTTGCACTTTAAATGTAAATTAAGTGCCAGATTGCATAAAAAAGCATCAAAATCGAGCTTGTTTATAAAAAAAAAAAAAAGTGCCAGGAGAGGATTCTCTGGACCCCCCCACGTAGGTCCGCCAACGCCATGAATATGCTCAAAGCCTAGAAACTCCCCTGCGTGTATCTGCCCTTGCATGGTGAGGACAGCATGCTGAAAGGTTGAAAACAGGGAATTTAATGAAAAATGGACAGGCAAATTCGCCTTTATCTTTAATGTTTATCATGATAACTGATAAATAACACACACTATTGTTTGTTTATAAAGAGGCCCCCAGGCAAAACAAGTCGAGCATCCCTCGTTTATCAGGTTAAATAAGTAGCTTCCAAAGATATACAAAAACCTGCCTTACCTTTTGTCAGTTGGTGAATGCAAACAAAGACACACTGATAGCATTAAGACTGAAATCACATTAAGTCAGCAGGGGCAGTGGGTACCTTATTGATGGCCATAGTCATGAAATGATCCAGAAGGAAGCGGGCCTCTGATAAATTACAGGAGCTGATGACTGCAGTGACATCCACAGTGTCTCCTTCCTCCTGTAACAGAATAATAACACAGTCAATAAAGAGTTAACAAACTCAGTCATAGCACACTATATTAGACCATATCATGTGTAATATTTGAAGAAATATTTTGGGAAATACACTTACTCACTTTCTACTGCTAATACTACTCTTACATCTGTCTGTTAAGTACCACTGGCAGCTGGTTAGTTCAGCTTAGCTTAGCTTAGCTTAGCACAAAGACTGAAAACAGTGAAACAGCTAGCCTGGCTCTGTCCAAATATAACACCGCCAGCACTCCTAAAGCTCCACACAAACTAGTTCTTACTAAGTTGTGAGTTGTTAATAATATTTACACTCAACTGCCTGGTGTTGCGTAGCTAACTGGACCAATGCTAACGCTAACCTTAGCTTGCTAACATATGCTAGTTTAGATAGAAGAGTAAAACAGATAATGGAATGTGGCATGACTTTGAATAAAGTTTGGTTTGACAAGATTATATTTTAAAAAATAGGACAATGTAACTACTTCAAATTTCATATATTATCTATTATCTATATATGCACATTTGTTTTCCTTGTGATTGGTCACCATATAGATCATGATTCTGTCCAGCTGAAGTTACATCATGACACATAAACAAACAGGACAGGTCCGACCTATTATTGCTGACCAGACTGCAGTTATAACCAGATCAGTTTCTATTGGCTCTCATTACTGTTGTGGCTTGTCTTAATGATGTGGCCTGTCAGTTAGGTACATATTCGTACTAATCATCCAACATTAATTAGCCAGCACACATACAGTATAAGTCATGACAACGTTTAAGCTTGAGAGGCTGTAACATTTGCTAATACTGACTGACACTGCAGCTCTATGTGTGTTTTACACCCTTATGAGAATTTTTTTTTTTAAACGCAATAGTCCAAATTAATATAGGGCAACTCAACAAAGATACTGCTGACTAGCATTTGCTAAATGACTGCAAGTACTAACTTAGTTCATTGATAGACAAAGTAACAGGCCCTCCTAATACATGTTATTACCCGCTAACAGCAGGTAGCATTAGCTATCTTGGATCCAGCAGGGGCTTTAGATGCAGCTGCTGTACAGAGACATGATCTGTTAAGAGACCAATAACAAGGCAAATGTGAAAAGTGCATATTTAGATAATAAAAAAAACATCAGTGAGCATCATGTACTGTGTGTTTTTTAATCTGGTGGAAGGATTTTTCAGTCAGAGTTGATACAACAAAGATATGATGGTTTATAGTGTGATTTGCCGTGGCCGCCCCATTGACTCCAATAGAAAAGACACCAAAGTCTGGCTCGTCTAATGCTGTTGAAGCCGTTGTGACCTTTCCATCTTTTATATTTTCCTTGGTTTACATGCTGTAGGTAATAGGAGGCTTTTGATTGGGCAACAGCACCACAAATGTCTTCAGGCAACCTATTTACACATCACTGAGGTCTTTACTAGCTAATTCTTAAGGTTTAATGGTCCAACCCAATTCAGTAAATCCATCAAAACACATATTTCTATGAGTAAAACACTACTTATAAAGTAGCTGATAAATAACTGCACAGTTTAACACCAGTGACAGCAGCCACAGGATTTTGGAAGCTGCTTTGAAAAACAGGCATTGGACACAAGCAGCTATCTTCAGTAAATTTCCACCATTTTCACCATGTTGTAACTTCTGTTTGAATATTCATTATATACTACTGATAGAACACCATGAGTTAGACAGAGTGGACGTGAGAGGCAATGCAATAACACTTGTAAAGTTGCATCTATGAACTGCTGTTCAGTGTGCATCATTAAGCTGCTGGACCATAGTTTGTGGCTGTATTAATAGGCTGCACTGACAGTGGTTGTTGTTTCACTGAGCCATTGTTTCTCTGACAAATAAGAGTCTGATGCGTATTTGTCCAAAATGTCCTGATGCAGAACTTTTCAATTATTTCCCAGTTGTTGACTACAGTCCAGCACTAGCATATACAAGCTAATGAGGTGGGGATACATAATACTGAGCACTGTTACTAAGACTCCTTCCTTGACCCCGTGTTACCTACATTAATTAGGTATTGCAACTACCTACGATGCCCCACCCGCTCACCTTGGCCTCCTCCATCTGCATGATGTTGGCCTGGCAGTCTGCGATGCTATCGTTGATATAGTCTATGTTGGCGCTCAGAGACTCCAGCTCCTCGTTCAGGGAGGCCAGGGAGCGGTCAGCGTCTGCACCCTCCACTGCCATCTTCTCCTTCTTTCTGGACACTCGCTCTCTCCGCTTGGTCAGCTCCTCCCTTTGCTGAAATTGGGGTTTGAGATTATGGCGAGGGAATTGAGAAGGAATTAAAAGGAGACAGGAAGGACAGGAACAAAAGAGGAATGAGAATACGGGACAAAGAAGCCAGGTCATATAACATTTAGCAGTTGATTAGCTGAAAGAAATTGTACATGCACTGCATAAATGTATTTCCTTCTTCTACAGGACTGGAAAACACACAATTTCTTCCTTTCTTGCTTAATTTTTCTTAAATCTGATGGCGTTACCTTCAACAGCCTGTTCATGTCTGTCTCCATGTTAGAAATGGTCATCCTCTGCATGATGATGTCACTGACACGTCTCTCCAGCGACTGCCATTTGGCCCTGGCCGTCCTGTTGAGGTAGATACTTCCCATCCGCACTGGGGAACTCCTGAGGAGAAATTTATGGCTTCTTTTAAAACTGTTTAAACACACACTCAGCTGTGTAATGCACATCGCTTAGACACTGCACCTGGCTCCATTGGCTGGGGACACTCCAGATGCCTGCATCCTTCCTGGGGTGGCTCTATGAGGCTCCTGCAGGGGGTCGGGTAAGCTCACCTTCCTGGTCACCTTCCCAGACACGGGCCTCACCTGCCGCCTGAGAGCCGTCACCTGACGCAGGTCACAAAAGAGAGAGAGTTATATTGCATGTTAGAGTCAAACAAAAGCAGATGCAAACCCTGTTATAGTATCCATGCGACTGTGAGGATCTCACCTCTTCATTCTTCCTGCGAAGGATCAGCTCCTGTTGTCTCTTCTGGGCCTCCATCTGCCTCAGTTGGTGCTGTAAGAAGAAAGTGAAAGGTTGGTAAGCCGTGACGTTGAGTATGCAGTCATGATAAGAATCAACCTACTATATATTCTATTTTTACAAAGCAACATTTATACTTTTATACAACAGTGGTATTCGGTGTGAGAGCAATGTTGGTTCTCTTTTAGCCATGATTCAATACCTCTTGGCAGTCCCACAGTTTTGCTCTGAGAAACTCTCCAAATAAAAGTACTTTGACAAATAATGTGTGAAAATGATAACTGTTCCCATCCCTCTCACCTCAGCTCTGCGCTGGTCTTTCTTCAGAGAGGCGATCTCCCTGTTCCTCTTGCACTCCGTTGCTCTGTTTCTCTCCTGCTGCTCCTTCATCTGACGCATCAGTGCCACCTGGTGGAAACATACAACCACAGCAGGACAAACTCAGCACTGCAAGAACACAAGTGTGAAAGCAGTTTTGTCTTTTCCTGACTTAAAAGGCTGCATTACAGCATATTAAAGTGACAAAGAAAACAAAACCTCCTCCTTTACCTTGGTCTTCTTCATCTCGGTCACATCCTGCTGGAGTTTCTTGAGCTGCTTTTCGTACTGCGACTGGTTCTTCAGCAGGCGGGCGTGCTCCTTCTGAGCTGACTGCAGCTTCTGCAGCTCTTTGTTCATGGAGCTCAGCTTCCTCTCGTACTCCGTTTTGATCTTCTTGGCCTTCTCCTCTGTGCCCGACTCCACTGAACCTGGAGATGGAAGTGATGAAAGGACAGCCTCATTTGTTTTGTTCTTTTAACATGACCAGATTCTTTAATCTTTTCAGTTTCAGGGGCGTATGTGGGTGCCAGTTACAGTCCTCATTACTGAAGTAAAGTATCTGTCTGCTTGTGTTTCTTACCCATATTATGCAGCACCCTGTCCCGCTCCAGCTGGGTGTCTCTGATCTTGTTCTGCAGCATCATCAGCTTCTGCTCGTACTGCTGTTTGAGAGTGTGCAGACGCCGCTGGCTGTTCTCCAGCTCATCGATCAGCTTCTGCTTGATGGCGATCTCGCAGGTGATGTTGGCCAGGTCGGCCTGGACGTTTTCTGCACGCAAACAAATCGTCAAATCCTTTTGCCTCTTCTAAGACCTCATAAAATAAGCTGCACAAAATTGCTTGCTCCCAGGTAACTCTACCTTTCTCCTCCAGTTCGTCAGAGTCCGACTCATCGGACGTCTCATCTGCCGCTATGTCAAAGTCCTCCTCCTCTCCATCTGCATCCTCGCCTTCTTCGTGGTCACTGCCCTCCTGTCAACATATAAGCAAACACATGAAGACAGGGACAATACACTACTTTAAAATGTGTGATCTTGAAATAGTTTGACTTAGCAATTCTCCACCTCTGCTTCCTCGTTGCCTCGCTCGTGGTCGTTGTCTGGCACGTCTTCTTTGACAACACTAAAAAGAGGAAAAGACTATCAATGAGCTGCCAACGGAGCTCTCATACTGGAGGTCAGATTTGGAATGAACTGCAATTTAAATTAGAACAAGGGTGGATAAAGGGCACATGCAGATGATTATACACTTGATCAGATCAGGAGCAGATGTGGAGTCAGTGTATTAATGAATGAATCACTGTGATTGCATGGAGGGCGACAGTAATGATACACTGGGAAAGGCAAAATGATTAACTGATCACTATCAACAGTTAATATCACACACTGATTTGACTACTAAGATGTGTTGACCAAAATCTACAGACCATTATCTTATTGAAAAGTTGATTTTTTAAACATCAATCCTGGTCATTTTTGCACACTATCAAACTCCAATTTAAGACACTACTTATGATGAGATCTGATCAACAGCTCATTTGTAGTGAAAAGGACAAAAAGACAGAGCAGAGGGTTAAAAAGAGGAAGAGGTAAGAGCTGGTTAAAGTATCTGCTTCCCTCCAGGAGTGTAAACCACCTGTAGGTGCAGAAGAAGTTAGAGATTAGTTACTTTGGGGGTTTATAAAGGGAGATTTGGGTTCGGACAATCGGCTGAAATCCTTTCAATTACTTGGTACATTTCAATGATTTGCACCGCTGGTAATTGAACCAGTTTCAGATTTGACCCAGTCCTGGGTGGGATGTAGCAAACCTGGTGTGTTCAACCTCTCGGTGGTGATTCTCCTCATATCGCCTTAGTCTTCGGAGAGAGAGGGATGGAAGGATGGGGGTGAGGATGGTTGAGGTGCGGAGGTGAAGGAGGAGGTAGAAGGGGGGCAAGACAGGCCGCAGAAGTTGGGGCAAGCGAGGGAATATTACAAATTGGGAGAGAGACAGAAAATGAGAGAGCAGTGTGAGAGAGAGAGTGTTCAGATGATGAACACTGCTTATGGAGGTGCACATGACAGATTTCGCCTAAAAACAATGACCAGATCACAAATTAAATTCCTCACTTCTGCCATCATCATTAATAGCTGTCAGTCTCTTCTCTGAATCCAACCTTCATTCCATTATAGAAACACCAGGGAGTTAACTGCTAATGCAGGGAGCCGGGAGATAATTACCCACAACACACCAGGCCACACGCCCTCGCCGTGGCAACAGACAAACATTAAGACTCTCCCTTTACAGTTTCTTCACAATGCTCGTGTTATTCTGTTCACCTCCGGGGAAGTTCTCAGGATTCAGTACTAATTTAGCTGCATTAATGCGATCCATACACAAACAGGGGAATTCACAAAGAACGGATTGTGGCAGCTTTCATCCTCTGTGTTTTTTTTCCCCCAAGACTGTCCTGCCTAGTCCCACCCTACTGTGCTGTGATTGGTTAGTACTAAGCCCAACCATGACCACTTTGCCCTAACCCTAACTGCATCCAACCTTAATGGAGTGACATGATGAGAACTCGCCAATCAAAGCACAGTAGGGCAGGACTGGGAGAAACACTCTTGGGAAAAAAAATTGCACATCTGCCCCGTCTCAAACAACCCCAGCGAAAAGACTCGTTTTACCATTAGGATTTGATACATTTGGTCCAATAACATCTCCCAAGTCTAGAAGAGCCACACAATCAAATCACTTTAACTGGAAATTAGCCCCTCGGCTGCTGTAAGTCACCAGTGCGCTTTCTCTATTGGCCCCACGATGCAGAAGACCTGGGTAAATTTATACCTGCGAAGTAAAACTTTTTTGGCAATACTTAGCAACTTTCATTGGAATGAACGGGCTTCCACCTCCAATCTGTTTCCAGTTCCCTTTCTATATGCACGGTCTCAAGTTCAATTCACAAAAGATATTGCGCTAATGATATTACAGCACAAACACACCCATAAAGTTTTGCTGCTGAGTGCAGTTTGCCTTTTTCTGCTTTTAACTGCAGTTATGCCTGTGGCAAAGTATAAGAGCACAGTAGGCAGGACAATGGCAGAAAGAAAAAGAAAACCATGACCTACTGTACAGGTCCTGACCGACAAAGTGCAGCAGTATTCCTGGCATGACAACGCCTTTGTCTGGCTGTAATCACTGTAACCATGATCAACTGAAAGTCTGGCACCTTTTTTACACAGAGAGCGCACAACAAAGTCCCTTCTTTAGGCCGCTTTTGCATTTTTACACAGAACCAAATGGCCGCAACATCACTCCGCTCCAGTGTGTGATTTTAGACTGTATCCCAGCATCGTGGAATCAAAGAGGCGTGACAGGTGTGACATCTAACACCACAGCGTCAGCCTCTAGGGTGACATAAAACATTTGCATCAGAAATGCTTTATAAGCAATAACAATGACAAAACATGGCAAACCTCTGCTCAGAAGGTAAGGTGCTCCCAGACCTCATTGTTTTCCCAATTTACGGGCATTTATGGTCACTCTTCTTCTTCTTTAAGTTATCTGCTAACAGCTAACAGCTAACAGGTACTTTTTAAATCTCCCTTGGTAGGTCAAACATATAATATGTTGTCAAAACGTCACACCTGTCATGCCCATGGTCCCATCTTGCCAGCTGTTGCATTTATACAGACATTGTTTTGGAGATTGGTTTTGGTGCTGTTACCATTGCCCATGGCAAATTGAAGGCGAGACCCCTCTGTCCCCCCATTCTGCAATCGTACATTATATACAGCATGACAAGGCAGCATTACGGATATTCCAACCACAGGCAGTTTAAAAGAGGCGTGGGCGTGACACCCCTTAAATGCGCTTCAGTTACCACCAACTCTGAATGTCATCATATCAAAAACCACTGTGTCAGACCCACACCATACCTCTTCTTCTTCTTCCTCTCCTTCTTCTTGAGTTTCTCCAGGCTTTTCTTGGCCATCTCAATGACATCACTGGCTTCTTTCTCAGGGGCGAGCAGAGCCGGGGAGAAAGAGCCACCAGGGCCACCGTACAGCGAGGAGCGAGTGGAGGCCCGAGACAGGGTCTTCCTGAGATTCTCATTCACAGCCTCACTTTCAAGAAGTTTAGCTCTGAGAGAGGGGCCAAGGAGTTACAGTCAAGTGTTTCAATATGATACATGGCTGCTGATTAACAAATAAAAAAATAATACTGCATTGAAATAAAATTTAAAAGTGGTCACTACCTGAGTTCCTCGATTTCTTTGATGTAGTTCTGAATCATGTTCCCGATCTCTTCACTGCCTTCACCTACAATCAGAGGCATCACTTTAGCTTTAACATGGATTCATGGTGACTTGTCAGGATCAGTGGTGGAAAAGACTTAAAAATGTAATTACATACAAGACCTTGAATAAAAACTACTCTCTAAACACACCTGTGACAGTCATTTCAGGAATATGCGTTGGTTAACAGGCTAACGTTTCACCTAGCACCATGAGCACGTCAAAATTTTAATTTATCTGAAACTAAAAAACCTGCAAAACTTATGATATTCCCATCAGGCTCAGCTGTACTTTGTTTTCAGGGCTATGTAGCAAATGTTAGCCATAACCTCAGAGAGAGAACACTGTAAACAAACCTACTCATCTTCAGGATGCTAGCACGGACACTGAGAGCATGTTAGCATTAGCATTTAGCTCAAAGCACCACTGAGGCAGAGCAGCTAGCATGGCTAACTTTACAACCGTAAACCAAGTAGACAAGCCAAGAGTGTATTTATATCCAGTAGAGCTGCAAAGATTATTTGATTGGTTGTCGACTGTTAGATTAATCTGCAACTAATCTGATATTCAATTAATTGGTTTGAGTAATTTTTTAAAGAAAAAATAAGTAAAAATTCTCTTTTTCCAGCTTGTTAATGTGTTTTTTTTTTATTTTCCTGTGACAGTAAAACTGTCAGTAAACTGATTATCTTTGGGTTATGGACAAAACAAGACATTTGAGGACATCACTTTAGGCTTTAGGACACACTCATTGACATTTTTCACCATTTTCTTACATTTTATAGACAACTAAATGATTAATGAGTTTTCTGCCCACCTGCTTT
>JAPZEB010000015.1:7228021-7238071 GCA_029783705.1 Chaetodon striatus | reverse complement strand
AATATTTTATCGTTCATTGACGTAACGTGTAGCTAGTGTGTTCTAGTTCCATTATATCAGAGAGAAGGCAGACATCTTTACAGCCGATATGTCTAACACTCTGCAGCTCACAGCAGAACAATATAGACTGTAAATAACACAACAGGTAAGAGAATTTTATTATTTTTTTATTTTGGGGTGAACCTGTCCCTTTAAAAAAAGTGTCTCCAGTGTGTGCAGTGACTTTTTTGAGTACACTGTCCTTTATTTTCACTAAACACACTAAAAAAACCCACACTAGATATTAAAAACCTATTTAGAGTAACTTTGTACTAATTGTTAATCAGATATCAAAACTGTCTACAATCTGAATTATGATGTGTTTTAGCACTGAGCCTGACACTTAAAATCTAAATATCACAGAGTGAGGAGGTGTCGTGATCTTTAGCCTGCTGAGGCAGGTTTATTTTTAAGTCCACTCTGCCTCTACAAGGCTTCTATGAGTTGGTAAGAGCACGTACCACCTACTTGGGCTATAAATAACTTGACATATACTTCTCTGTGTAAGGAGGTACAGATGTGACAAAAACTCATGGCTAATCTGAGCACTTTAACATTTATCTACAGGCACTGAAACCTGAGACGGTGTGAATTCTGTTCTACTGTGAACAAATGCATGAGGCCCATTTTTCGAGGTTGCACTGTATTGTTTTATTTACAAGAAAATACATCTTCATCTTTCAACGTAAAGTGACCTCAGCACGTGATTTCTGAACAGATGACCTGTACGCTGATGCACCTCTCTTGGTTCTAAGGTTAAAGAATACAGATTCCTACACATGCACAATGAGATCCCGATAAAGGAGATCTGGGCTACTCTTCCAGGAGTTAAAAATATAAAACTGTTATACGTCTGGGAGTTGTGATTGCAAACTGTTGCGGTCACTACAAAGTGTAGTGAACCCCCCGGCTTTGAGAACTACTGCACTCATGGTTGTGACGTGTTTTACACCGGCATTTTCTCAGTTCACTCACCACATGCACAGTAAGCCCCAGTTTAAAACCACTAAGTGGCTGCAATAAAATAACGTTACATGCACTATCAACACAACTATAAAATGATCATTTATCAAAGAATAAGGAAACCTGTATGACCTGACCACGTGTATTCATTGTCTTCGTAACCTTTAGAGATGCTTTGTCGTACATAACGGATACATTCAATCTCTTACTTACAAAAGGGAAGGTGTGAAACTTTCAGTATCAAAGTTTTGTGAGTAAGGATGTCATTACAGTATATAGCGGGGCCACTACAGGCCTAACTTCACTGGTGAGTAAAGTATCATAACTGCTTTCCTAAAAGGGAGAGAAATGATGAGGTGCCATGTTCAAAGATAACTTCAGTCATGAAAAGACACTGGGCTTAATGCATTCACAGCAGTGCTACATTATTTAATAGTGACTGCAGATATATTATTGTACCTGCAGTTACTATTTTAAGTCACTAGGGGGCAGCAGAAACAACCTTAACACGAGCAAGCTAAACTGAAGGAGAAGGGTCTTCCTGCAGAGCTCCAGGCTCAGGCCCAGACTGTTTCTTTTATGCACTTTTAATCCATGGAGGTTTTACGTTTGTAAGGCTTTCCTTTAACTGAGAAAAATGTTTAAAATAGGGCTGGTAAAATAACAAATTAATTTTGATTAATACCAGAAAAAAAAAAATGTTAAAAAAAAAATTAAAGCTGATTAATCGTGTTCTGTGGTGCCCTTTGACCTGGTGTCACTGAAGGCTACAGTGGCTTTCTCTAATGATGGTGGCAGACGAAAAAACGCTGCTTGGCCCCGTAAACTGAATATTCACATTTAAAAAACGCCCAGATAGAACTGTAGACAGGAGCACCGTTCTCTGCAATCTCTGCAGTAGGGAATTTTCGTACCACTGAAGTACTTCAAGCCTGAGATATCGCCTCAAAGCAAAGCATTTAGCAGCGAACCCAGATGCTAGCGCTAGCAGTCTGCCTCAATAAGCCACACTCGACCAGGCATTCAGACACAAACTGAGTAAGTCTACTGTACCTGTGACCGATTTACTAATTAAGTCCCCAGCAAAATGGATTGCAATGGACTGCAGACCAGTTTCTGTGGTCGAGGACAGCGGGACAATTGTGTCCTAACACCAGTGGCTGTATGACACATCTGCCAAAATTTATTTGAATTGAAAATTTTGCAATACTTTCGTAGCAAAAATTGAAGTATGTAATCGCTTGACAGCCCTTTTTTCAAAAAACGCATGACATCATCGCAATTACAAAGTCTTTGAGCAGAGTGGATACCCAGAAGAAGCTAGGAACTTTTTTTACGCATGTGCCAGACGAGCAGTTCCACTGGACTGAATAGGCGCCATCTTGGAGTCCAGTCCAGTATCCAGTTATTATCATACATCTATGCCTATCTATGAGTCATGTCAGATGAATTTTTTATCGCCAATAAAGACTATAACTCCCATGCTCCCATGCTACAAAATCTGACATCTTTTGTTCCTAGCAGAAGACGTAGGCCTGAGCTTGGAGCTCTGTAGCGAGATGCTACTGATCTAGAGACCCTCTTGGAATGAGATCCCACCAGCCATGACACTGATCCGCGACTTAAACGGATGTGGGTTTCCTGACTATGTCTTGCATGGCTGTGGCGCTATCCCGTGGACTTAACGTGTCCACAGAGTCACAAGGTAAAAACAAACTCAGCCCTGCAGTCGAGGCTAACAGCGCTAACTGTAAACATATCCTATTAGCTGATACTGTTAACTGTTATTGTCAACTCATTTACACAGCAAAACATAACTATTATTTCAAGTCATGTGAGTCAAATATTTACTCTTTAAGTGTTGTTTGCTAACCACCAACTCCTGAAGCAAATACATGGTTATGTAGCTGCTAGCTAAATGTTGTCGCATATTCACGAGGGTAGTGTTTCCCAACTGATCAAGTCACAAGGTCCAGATTTCTCCTAAGGTTGACATAGTTTAGCATATTCAGCATCATACTTACGTTTGGCCATGTTAAGCTAGTGTTCTGTCTCTGTCAAGTAGCTGTCAGTTAGCTGTTCACTCTACAGCAGGAAATGACACTTCAAATTAAAAGCTCTGTGCTAGAAATTCAGTGTACTTCAATATTAAGTGTGCTTTTTTTACAGAATTGACACATTCGTGAGTCGCTTGCGGTCCATTCAGAAGGTATGGACTAACTTTTGGACCGCTATCAACCAGTTGGGAACCATTGGACTACCTGTTGCTAACTTTACTGGCAGGTAGCCTACTGACTGCCTGCCATGACTGAAATCGACCTTACGAGAGCGGTGAGAGTGAACCTAAAACGTAAAGTTGCGGGACATTACACCAAAACAATGACTTAATTCTTAATTCAGATGACGTGTGTGATCCATTGCTAACACAAGTTTATTGATTATCGCCATTTTAAGGTTCCTAATAAATAAGAACACATAATTTTGAGGTCCTTCCTTGTGTAGCAGGTCATAACCACAAGGGCTGGGCGATTAATTAATAGTATTCTCAACCATGATTTTGGCTTCCAATAATAATAACAACACGATAATCATCAAGGAAATCCCCTGTTTTAAAAGTTCAGCCAATGAGCGATCGTGTTAAATAATCTTGATCTCAAAATTGACTAAAATATTTGTGATTGTTGCCCTAAACAAGCAGCTCTACTAACCGCGTAATCGATGGATGATTAGTCGCACTGCAAGCACCCAAAAATACGCACAGGACAGGACTCAGTGTTAGAGTTTAGCCTCCTCAGGCTCAGTTTTGTGGTGTGATTAAAGGACAAATTATCCAAATCTTAGCCTTATAAACACCTGAAAGGATAAGTAAACCTTCAAGAGAATACGCAGCACAAAAAGCACCCTGTTACAAGCATCAAACAAAATGGCACCTCATCATTTATCCCCCCCACCCTCTCAAGATGAAATAGTAGTATTTAATTGGCTAACTACTGAAGCTATGGTCATGCCTATGAATGTCAGGCACTGTTTGCTCTTGAGCTGACCTCATGCTCCAGTGTCACTTGGCAGACTCTATGTCATTCAGCGGCTCGTCTGGCCTCCTGTCAACAGAGTCTGACTGACGCCACACAAAAGATAACTTATTTCAGATCAGAAACTCCCGTACAGAACGCTGCTGAAAGGGCTTGCCGTGCCACATTCAAGCCCCGCAGCGATGCCTGTGATGCTCTCTTGCATACCCAATGACAGCTTTTTTTTGTTTATTTTTGCAGTCCAGATTATATTACAAGACCGTGAGAGCATTCCAGTTACTATCCCTTTAGATATTAAAGGGAAACATTGACATTTTCATATTTAATTAGTTATTTTTCTTCTCCAGTCACATTTGGGAGGGGAAAAAAAAATCTACGTTTGTCCTTCTGTAACCGAGCAGCCGTCATCCAGAGCAGAGCAGGGCTGCATCCAAATGGTCTCAAGTCCTTT
The DNA here is from genome assembly GCA_029783705.1 of Chaetodon striatus. Classification (NCBI taxonomy): domain Eukaryota; kingdom Metazoa; phylum Chordata; class Actinopteri; order Chaetodontiformes; family Chaetodontidae; genus Chaetodon; species Chaetodon striatus. Next base: position 7,233,586 of record JAPZEB010000015.1, on the reverse strand, counting down.
TGTAGCTGTACACTATAAGCCAAAAGGGGAGGTTGCAAAGGTTTAGAGTCTCACTGGGGCAAAGATGCTGCAATTTTAGACGTCCTGGATGCAGCCACAGCTCAGCCTAACAAAAGGCCTGAGGGAGTTGATATCATTTTGTTTGCAGACAACAACAAGCCGATGTGTAGGGTTAACATGTAGCAGTGCACTTGTTTGTATTCTGCTGATGATGTGACTGATTGTCCATTCTCTGTAACACAAACGTGTTGGACCAAACAGAGGTATAGTAACAGAATAGTGGTGTTCTAACCAGTGATATTACACCGTACCAGTCACACACGCTTCAAAGTGACGTGGATTGAGTCCTGTGTGCGGTACAGTCAGTGTGAGAGTAACATCCAGACGTCCAGTGATTCTCCTGTTTGTGGTGGCATCTGGACCACTCATACAAAGACATTCAGATTTCACCATATTTATGTTTCCAAAGGGCCTCCACACATTTACTGGTTCTGTCATTTATTGAGGAGCTTTAAATGAGGGGATCATCTGTGTCACACAGAAATGCAAATGTTTCTGGGTGCTTTTTTGCCTTTCAAATGCAGTAATAATCTGTACTACTGCCTGCTATGGCTAAAAACAACCTCATGAGAGCAGTGAAAGTAAACTAAAATAGTAAAGTTGGGGGCCAAAAACCTCAAACAATGAATTAAACATTGCATGGTACTAAAGCCCGTATTCACCAATGTGAAGATGAAACAAAAAGATCCTGTGTGTCATAATTTGAAATTTTCTCAAAACAATGAAAAACCTAAACATTCTGATTTAATCCTGCCATATGGGCTGTCAAAATATTGAGATAGTTGCTCATTATTTTGAGATACTAAGTCACAGTTTTGAGATAAGTGGATCATTGTTTTAAAAAAGTGTCTTGAGATTATCATTATTTTGAGATATTAACTAATTGTTTTGAGAAAGTTTCTCATATTTTAAGATATTAGGTCATTATTTTGAGACACTATGTCATTATTTTGAGATATTAACTAATTATTTTGAGAAAGTTTCTCATATTTTGAGATACTAACTCATTATTTAAGGAAGTTTCTAATTGTTTTGAGAAACTAAGTCATTGTTTTGAAATATTTGCTCATTATCTTTTGAATCTTTCTCATATTTTGAGACACTATGTCATTATTTTAACAAATTACCCCAATATTTTGAGAGTTTCTAATTATTTTGAGAAAAATAAGACTTTATTTTGAGAAAGTTTCTCATATTTTGAGATACTAACTCATTATTTTGAGATGTCATTATTTTGACATATTAACCCAATATTTTGAGAAAGTTTCTCATATTTTGAGATACTAACTCATTATTTTGAGATAATATGTCATTATTTTGACATATTAACCCAATATTTTGAGATACTAACTCATTATTTTGAGATAATATGTCATTATTTTGACACATTAACTCATTATTTTGAGAAACTATGTCATAATTTTGAGATACTAACTCATTTTGATATATCTGCTCATCATTTTGAGAAAGTTTCTCATTATTTTGAGAAAGTAAGTCATCATTTTGACATTTTAGCTCATTATTTTAAAAACGTTTGTCATTAAATAAATTACAGGATCTTTTTTTTAACATCACATTGGCTGAAATGGGCTTCCCTACAGGACAACCTCCTATATCCTTGTGTGTTTATCACTACAAGTGACCCCCTTCACGTATAGTTATAATTTGCATTGCTCAGTGAGCTTTAGGCCCAGTTGAATGTATGAAACCTAGAGAATATAACTCTGCGTACCTATGGGGAAATCTGAAAGACTATGAATGAATGGCACAAACACGCCTGATCCCCTCTCCTGTATACAGTGCAATCGTGGAGGCAGAATAGCGTCATTTACTTTTCTCTGGACTCTTTGTGCCGGACGCAGTGAGCAACAACACAGGTCTGAACCACAGAAGGAACACACTGTCAGAGCAGCCACGACCACAGCATAGAACCACCACGTGAGAACACAGCGTTTAGGACTTTTTCATAAACGATGTAACAGATCACTAACTTCACAGTATCACAACTTCAGGTAAGTTGTTGGTAACAAAGCTAAAGAAGCTAAACGAGGAAAAACAATCAATCAAATTTTGTTCCTGTCAAGTTTTGTTCCTGCCAGCCAGTGTCCTCCAGCCAACAGTGAAATCCCAACCAGCTCCAGCGATCTATAAACCAGCTTGACCTCTGACCTTTCTACTACTGTTTATCAGCCCTATTATGTAATACACTAAATAGGTATAATCCAATAAGGCCTCATATATTTCAACATAATAATGTGTGGAGTGCTGTCTAAAATCATCATCAGATTTAAATGAAGTGTCTTTAAAGTGGAAACAGACAAGTTTTTAGCTTTAACTTATTATTAAGAAGTGACTGTTGATTGCACAGTGTAATGGCTACAGAATAATGACATCATCAGCGTAAGGACTGGGTCCCTGTAAGTCTCACCTTCACTATGCAACTCTATTTGCCATTAGGTACGATCTCCCAGGAAAATAAAGTGCCTTAACCAAAACAGGATGAGGATAGCGCTTTTGTTTTCCTGGTAGTTATCGGTGGCTTTCCCCAGTTACAAAAAAGTGTCAATGTGAGTTATCTAGAGCGGCTGTGCGTCCTAAAAAGGTCTTAAAATATCTTTAATACACATTTTCTAATAAAACTGTCTCAAATTCAGATTGAATGGGTCTTACATGTTTTTAGCTACGTCACCACCACAAGAATTTTTGATGTAGGCGCCACGAGAAACATCATTTTAATACGAGGGAAACACTACTTGATGGTGATTTAAAGTGGTATTAAAAAGGTCTTATAAAGTCGTAAATTGAACCTATTTATACATAAAAACACCCTGTTAAAGTCACTGTTAAGAAATGGTATTCAAACCATGTAATAAAAACTTCTGGGGTCCGAAAAGGTCTCGAAGACTTACATTGTGAAAGAGAGGTCTGTAAATCAGTGAATAATTTCTTTTTGTTTTTTGAGGTACATCAGTGAGTACGAACACTTAAATAGCCCTTTATTTAATCATAATGTCCTGAAAATATATATAATAAATGAGTTATTTTCCTACTGTCGTTCAAGCGAGGGCGCCAGAGACTGAGCAGTTGGTACGCTGGGTTAAAGGAAGCACTAGTGCGCTGGCTCGATGTGCCACACAGAGCTGGAGATCCGGGTATTTTTAATAAGCATGTATACAGTTTGCTTTATACATCCATGGTTACTATCTCCAGTAGCCAAAATAGAGTGGTACAGGAATCAGTCCTAAAACTTGGAAATGTGTTTTTACATTTCCTGTTCCCTCGTCTCGAACTCAGTGGGTCTTTGGTTCGATGCCTGAAATAACGTCTGTGGTTAACACGTTCTGTTCTATGAGGTAAGTCCGCAAGTCCGTAGGTCCGTGTTTGTAACTCTGTACCCCACTTATGAATTTAAAATATTCTACCTGTCTTAAAAAAGATGGCTGCTAACAAATGGCTAAATGAGACCACAAAACGTCATGACTGTTGTGCACTTTATAGCCTAACGTTAGCTTTTTCACTCAGGCGATTGCATTTATGTTTCAAAGATCACGAAAGTGGTGTTCATGTCTGAAGATTATCTTGCCGAAACAAAACATGTGAGCAACAAAAACGGAGCTTATTTTTTAGCAATACTCCAAAATCCAACAGTAAAATTCTGCATGCTTTTTGTTGAAGCAACGAGGGCCATGCTAACTTCTAAATTGGCCTTAAAAAAATACAAACAATAATCTTGAAGCTCTGAATGTGACACTGTGGAGCGAAAAAGTTGTCTGTTTCCACTTCAATTAAATAAGCATAATGTGACTAGCTCCTTTTCAAGGACCATCATGTAATAACGTTCACCTACACAAGCTCAAAAGCACCCACAGAGCTCTGCTGACACAGCAGAGTCCCTGCAGACATCTGACGCACAGCAGACACTCGAGTGTGTTATGTGTCAACACAGGGGAGAGCTTCAACATGTGGACAGTGTGTACGTGTATCTGACAGTTATACAGCCTGAATGTCCGCCTGCTCATCCACGTACAGTCTCCATGTGTGTGACTATTCATAGACCAGACTACCAGGGTCAGCCTGCTCTTTGCTGCTCTTCCTTTGAACAGGGCCTCTTCAGCTCATTGTGTTTGTTCAATAAACCAGAAACCTATAGTTTAGGAGTCAGACCTGCGTCACTAATCGCTCTAATAATAGACCCCTGATGGGCTGTTTTTCTTTGCTAGCCACGTGTGAGTCTGCATCTGAGCCTATATCAGTGGTTCGAGGGTGTGAAATGACCTAACGATGACTAGGATGAGGTATAAGGAAAGGGATTGTACTGCGGCTAGACACACAAAATTAAACAAAGGCATATTGTGACATCTTGAAAAATATTCTCCTCTGACCTCTCAAAACTAAGAGGTCACGTTAAGTTCAGTAAAAACTAAAATCTACGGCTAAATTAGACAAATGTGGATCCTGCACGACCCAGTGCACTGGGCGTGGAATACTGCTTTGGACATTATCAAGTGGCTCTACATTAAATGTTTCCAGCTAAAACGCAGCTATCACCTTATTTCACTGTGAGCTAACACAACAAACAGAAACAGCCCTCTAAAAGCAGAGTAAAGTGCTATAAAACAAACAAATAAATTACCCTGGTTAATTTGGATTTCTCTCTTTTGCCACGTTGATCTGTGGCAGCTTAGTTGATCTTGAAGATGATGTACGCTAAAACCAAACGTGTAAAATCTACAGCTGAGTATGCAGTCGATGTGCGTAAGAAGAGGGAATAATACTTGTGAATCCACTTCAGTCTCCTCCCCTCCTCTTCTCGGGTTGGAGTAGGGCAAAGGAGAGATTAAAAGAGGAGGGAGAGGAGGAAGGAGAGCTGAGAGACTGGCTTGCATTAAGAGCTCTCTCGCTCTAACCAAAGAGGCTCGGAGCAAAAAAAAAAAAATCTCAACAAGCAAAAAAAGCCTTAAAAAAAGGAAAAAACAGACAGATCTCTTTTTCTTTCATTGCCTGTTTGTCTCCCACACTCTCTTCTCCTCCTCCCCCAGCCTCTTCTCCTCCTTCTCCCCTTTGACTCTTTTCCCCTCTGGGCCTCTCCCCCTCTTCCCTCCCCTCTCCGTCTCACTCCTCAGCTGTTTTGAGGACAGAGTCGTCTCCAAGGATCTTGCAGAGCTCGTTGAGGCGATGCTGCATCTCGGGAATGCCGGCCAGCTGGGCCTCCAGCCGCTGTTTCTCCTCGGTGAGGGAGAGGCGCGTCGCCGTGTCCAGCTGCTCAAAGCGCCACCCGCCCTCTCCGTCGAACTGGAGCAGGTGGGTGTGGTACTTCCTGTAGGTGGAGAGAAAGGATTTTAAATCGAAGAGGCACCAACTTGTGTCTTTTAGCAGTTTCACATTTCTGAATTTGAAGTGTACAATGAATTTACAACTTCATGAAAGGTTGAAAGTAGGGATGGGCGACATGGCCTATAAATAATATTGCAGTATTTTTAGGTTTTATTGCGATACATGGTATAT
>JAPZEB010000015.1:7213090-7225077 GCA_029783705.1 Chaetodon striatus | reverse complement strand
TGAGTTATTATCTCTGAGAGTTGTGTGCTCTCGTGTGTTTGTTTTGTGTGTGTAGAGTAATCTCGCACGCACTCACACACACACACACACACACACACACACACACACACACACACGCGGATCTGAGAACTTGCTGTGCATAATATGTGATGGTCTTTGAGAGATGGGTGAATAAAAAAGTAATAACGCAAACAGAATATATCAAAATGTAATTACATTTAGAGGATGAACAACATAAATTGTAATGATTTTTACAGCGCAAAATGATGTAAACACCAGAAAAACACAAATGCGTTAGGGGAACAAAACAAGTATCTTTATAAGCAACATAGCATTCTGAAACTCACTCTGGAAGACATGAGGAAAAGAAAAGAGAAAAATCACCCTCTCTCTTTGACTTCAGTGCTGAACCCTGCAGCGAGACAGTGCAGGCTGTTGACACAGCTTGATTATATTAAAAAACAAACACCAATTCTAGGAATTCCTGGACACCATGTGGGGCTTTAGAGATGTGACTAATTCAAAGAAGAAAGAAACCAAAACACAGATGAAATGTGGGGAAAAAAGATAGGGACAGATAAGAGAGGAGTGGAGGACTGATTGTGTTCCTCATGTAAAACAGTGAGGGAAATAAATATGAATATAAGAACTTCAACAGCTTATTGTAGTATTCTAGTAAGACCTCTTTTATCTACATTAATTCAGAATAAACATTCTCACTTTTGTCATAAAAAGACAGAACAGATGTCTGGTTTTGTTTCTGAATTTATTGTAAAATATAGACCTAAACATCGCCACCTTTAAAACAGAAAAAGGCCCCTTTCAACTCAAAAAAAAAGGTACAATTTGGAATCATAACAAGAACAATTTTCTATTTTTATTCAGCATGGATCTAAAGATACAATCAGCAGTGATACAACAGGGTTAGTCACATCCCTTTGATAGTGTGCTTCTCTGTTTATCTCTGAACAAACCCCAACAGCTATTGAAAATAGATCCATGAGTGTGCTGCTGAAAATATCTGATTATCACTTTGATAAACAATTGTTTTATCATTGATAACTATAACTATAGTAGTTTTTATGTTTTTTATATCACTATAAAATGAAAATGTTATTAATGAAAATGGGCTATTTTGGCTACTGACAAAAGTCAGATGACATTTACGGCTCGTTATTTTGAACATCTAAATTAGGGGCGGATCCACAATACAATATTATCACAATACTTAAGTCATGATACAATATTGTGTTTTGAAATATGTTGCGATATATTGCGATTTATTACCTTTTTTCAACTGTAAATTATTTCACCAAAGGAAAACGTTGTCAACATCTGTTTTACCTAAGAAGATAAAGATTTCAGTCTGTTCATCTCACCACAGCCATTGTTTTTTGCAGCAGCAAAGTGTATCTAGTGGACTGAAAAAGCAATTGATTATATTATTCGAGTAGGCTACCTAAAGTTTAATTTGTTTTGGTCATATTAATAATTTATATAATATTAAAATTGATACTTGGCACTGTGTGATGATAGGATATTGACACACAAAATATCGTGATACTACGTGGTATTGATTTTTTCCCCCACCCCTAATTGGAATGACCTCTGTGCTGGCTGCCGAATAGATTTGTAGACATTGCTGTGTGATCTCTAACTCCCACAAACCATCATCATCACTGCCTTGTTTGCTGCTCTGCTTCACTTCACTTGGACATAGAAAAAAGTAACAGAATTGGTGCACTGCCCACTCTGAAAAGATTTGGATCCATCCTTGATAACCCTCCGAGACATGCTCATCATGCAGAAACAAAAATTATGCAAAAACTGTGCAATCCTTCCCACACCCATCCTCCAACCTCAACTACACTTGCACCACCACTTGGAGTCAATGTGTTTATAACAAGCCATTAAACTACCAAACAGCTGAACATGCCAAAACTTGTCTTGCACCAAATACAAATGCCACTGTGACTCAGAAATCCAGAAGTCCTTAGGGCCCTGAAAAAGGTGCTCAATTCAGGTACTGAACAGGTGTATATAAGTTATAATAAATCAGACCAATGCGACGACTGTCCTCCCACATTTGCCTAAAAAGTGTTTGAGCACATGCTGTGAGGGAAAGTGAGAAAGAGATGCAGAAGTGAGGGCTGACAGATCAACAGATGGAGGATTACTCACAGCTAGGCTAAGCCCCAAGGGAAGGAAGGAGCTCTGGACACAACACACACACACACACAACACCAGGATTCACTGCTGGCTGACCTACAGTGACCTGAGGGATGAGGGTGGCAGTAGATTCAATCTTGAGGAATTGATGCCTATAAAAGTCTCTCTGTTCAGTTTGTTTCTGTGACATCTAATGTAGGGCTGCAAGTAACCATCGTTTTGATAATTGATTAATTAGACTTTTTTTCAATTAATCGTCTTATCAGTGTGTCAGAAAACAGTGAAACATGCCCTGTGTGATTTTATAGAGCCCATGGTGACGTTTAATTAAGGCAGTCTATAGCTTCAGACATAGCCTGCTTCCATGTTGAACGTTCGTGGACATCCATTCATACTACAACTGAGGCTACACATCAGTCTGGCGTTCCAGGCATGCGCATTCCCCGATCCACACTCCATTCTAGTTGTCCCGGCTGTCTTCCTTTGAAGACTAATTATATAAATGTAGGTGATGGCAGATCTCCTCACACAATCTCTCTTCAAAACAAGACTCCAACACTTGCCATCTTCTTCTTGGCAAACCAGGTATTGCTGCACACGCCACCACTTTTCTGAAATTATATTTTGCAACTGGAGCATGCCCGGTTGGCGCACTTGCTATATGTATACTCTGCACGGTCACAAATTCTGGGCTGCATGCAACACATGGACGTGGTAAGTATGACCTCACCCAGCTGTGTTGACAAAAATCTGATATTTACTTCAATGAATGCATGACTAGGGAAAGATATTGCTCTGATAGAACTACTATACACAGCACCGTGGATGACTATTAAAGCTGTTAAAAAAGAAATAATGACCTCAGAAAGCTTAAATGGAGAATGTAATCCCAGATGGGGATAAACCAGGCCTTTGAAGAACAAAAAGAAAAGCTGAATCTACAAGATGAGTAATGAACTACGATGAGCACAAACACGTCATAGGGCAGTGACTTAACCTATGACTCATCTTATGACCCAAAGGGGTGCCAGATGGCCCCCACCAACCATTTTCTAATTTACAATAAAAATACACTTAGATTTATTCATACTTAAATAAGATGCCAGAGTGCATAAAAAGCATTAAAATAGAGCTTGTTCATCAAAAAGGGCATGGAGAGGATCCCCCGGAGCAACACATTCTCTATCTCAACTAGTAAAATGCTTGTGTGTGGCCAGTCGCCTAGCTCGTCAAAATATGACGCACTAGGTACCCTCCTGCATCAGTTTTGGACATTCTGGGACAGTGTGTGAGTTTGGGCTTGTTACATTCATTAAAAAAACTTTCATTTTCACAGGAAATGTTCAGTTTTTGCTTGTAAATTGAATCGTGCCACCCTGTAGTGCAGTGATTAGCACTGTCACCTCATAGCGAGAGGGTTTCTGGTTCGAAACCTGGGTGTGGGAGCCCTTACGTGCGGACTTTGCATGTTTTACCCGTGTCAACATTGGTTTACTTCGGGTGCTCCAGTTTCCTCCTCCAGAGACATGCAGGTTAATTGGTGATTCTAAATTGGCCGTAGGTGTGAATGTGAGTGTGAATGGTTGTCTGTCTCTATGTGTCAGCCCTGTGATAGTGTGGCCACCTGTCCAGGGTGTACCCCGCCTCTCACCCAATGTCAGCCTCGATAGACTCCAGCCCCCCTGTGACCCCTAACAGGATAAGCGGTTACGTAAAGTGAATGAATGAAATTCAGTCAATGTCAAAATAAAATTTGAACATAGGTAAAAAAATATATCAATATACACCTTTTGGCTTCACACTGGATATGAATAGTGGGCTCCTGGGTGAAAGTCTGGAGTTTGTTTGACCCCTCCACCTCAATGACCTGCCTACCAATTCGGACTTTCTCCCTCTTTATACTACTGTAACTTCCGAGAATGTCAACAAATGGGTGCCTCTGTGAGATGGTGTCTGACGCCGATGGGCCAAGTGTCGGAATTTGACTAGATAGGAGTGAGACCAGGTTGGATGGAGGCAACCCCGAATGTCCTAAAATCCTGTCCTTTTGCTATGGTGGCGCCCTGCCAAAGCAAGTTGAGTAACCCTGTCATTGGGGATCCTGGCCTCTCACACAACAAACAAGTACACACGCTGTACACTGTCATGTTAACCAGGCAGAATGTTTGGAGGCGTGAGCACGGCATACAGCCTCAGGAATGTTCTCCGTCCCTGCAGCCTTTAATATTGCACACACGCTCTCTCACACATCACTTGGCCTTGCATGCACGGGCTTGCTGCTGCACATGTGACAGCACTGTACTCAACACACACTCAGACCAGAGATGAATACAGGCTAAAACTTGTATCCTCCAGGGATGTGTACGGAGCCAGAGACTTCCAATGAAATGACAGTCGTGACAGTCTACTCTGCCACAGATTTGCACATGACGGAAATAAATTTATTCTCTTGGAACTGGTTGGTGTTTTCTAAGATTTCGCAGCAGTTTGAGCCTTCTGTGTATAAAAGCGGGCTTGTGTGTGTCTGCCCCTGCACATTCTGGTGTGAATGAAGTGGTACAATGGGAAGTTTTTTAAGTAGAGTGACTCACACTTCAGGAAGCAGGACAACAACCCTCTAGCACTCTTGTAAGTGTTTAGACTCCTCCTCTTCACCACAAGCACATAAAGACATGCAAGTTCACCTGACCCTTGCTCAGATGCCACGCATGTTACTAATAAAATGACTGACTAGCTTAAAAAGTACATCCTAAAACATGGGTGAGAATATGACCAAATACAGACAAGTAGAAACCAGCTGTACTGCAATTTCACCACAAGTGTGCTGCAGCCAAATCCTCTTATGGACCTCAAAATGCAGCCTGAGTGAGAGAATGCATGAATGGGTCTTGCTATTTTTTTGGATTAAAATGCAACGAGAGATCAGGGATTTGGCCCTCGATGAACGAGGCCTTTCATTCAGCGATTCTTTGCTCTTTCAGTCAGGACTCTAATAAATGCCTGTGCATGCATGGTAAGCTTCACACGGGGAAAGTAGAGAGAGGTGGATATACAGTACGCATCTGTCAATCGCTCTGCCAATCTGTGCATTCGTCCATCCAACCAGCCATCTGTTCAACCACTTGTCTGTTCAAACCCAAGCCAATGAAGTGACCCAACCACCCATACTTACATACTAATGTAAGTAGATGGCAATTGGCTTGTTGGTGCCCAAAGCCCCCCCAAAAAAACATTTGAAAAACTTAACAGTAATGTTTCCTTCCAGAAACAATGACCCAGTTACTCAAGATAATCCACAGACTAGGGATGTTTCTGATGAGCAGTGTTGCTGATGTTTAAATGTAAGGTTAAACTTACACTAGTCAACTCGTCTGAAAGTAAGAAAACGCTCAGAAAATAGTCAACATTGAGCACAGTTTAATCTATGAGGGTAAACACTGTTCAAAAAATATCACAGATAAAAACCATTTGAACTTTTTAATCACATTATTCAACAATTAGTACTTTTAATGCTGCTAAAATGTGGGGCACTTTGCACTGTGCATTTGAACATTACATGACTCAGTAAATAAAAGTTCACAAATAACACTTATTTCATGTATTTATAGTCCTGACTGATCTCTATTCAAAAACACACATACTCGAGTGATGAGTCTCTCATGGAAACAAACTTTAAACGACTTATTGTGCACATCACTAGTTGAAAGTATTTTCTTTCTACTGAACTACACCCACCAACAACATCACTGTGCACATGGCAGCGTGCATCTACTGCTAGCTCACCTAGCACCAATGAGCTAGATAATGTTACAGCTCAGCCGAGGAAGACCCATTAGTGTTTACATCTCACAAGCCTATTGCCAATGAGTTCATGCACCTTCCTTTTGCATGTTGATACGGTGGGTAGGTCTAGTAGAAAGGAAATAGTTTCTGCATGAAACTGCACACAGTAAGTGGGTCATGTTTACTGGAAAGACACAAGTTTTTCAGATATGTGTTTTTTGGTGCTTTGAGCACCACAAGCCGAGTGCCATCTAGTTTCATTATATTAGAGAGAAGGCAGACATCTTTACGACTGATATCTCACTTGGCAACACACACAAAAACAATCTAGACTGATAAACAGCACTAAAGGTAAGAGAAAAGGATGAAATATTGATTTTGGGGTGAACTGTCTCTTTAATGTTGCGACTGTATGTTTGCACATAAAGATAGCATTAAACTCTGAGTGATATAAGCTGATTTTATATTTGAATAAGAACAAAAGTTATCGTCTCAGATAAAACTTCCTTTAAGCTGAAACTGACCACTAGAATCATCATTTATAGCATATAATATTGTATTAAACATGTCACACAAATCACAACTGTCAGTAGTGAGATAGATCTGAAGATTTACTGTAGAATTTCCAAATAAAGGGCTGCAACTAATAATTCCTTTTAATTTTTATACACTAAGGTATATTTTCTTGATTACTGAGTTCATTGCTTGCCCCTTTTAACCGTCAAAAAATTCTGAAAAATCCTCAGCGCAATACTGCAGAGCTCATGGTGAAGCCTTCAAATACCTTGTTTTGTCTGCAAAAAATGTATAATAGTTGTATAATTTATAATGTGATCAAAAAGAGTACAGCAGCAAATGCTCATAGTTAAGCGGCAACAACCTGTTAATGTTTGACATTTCTGCTAGGGCTGCACAATTAATAAAAATATTATCAAAATAACAATAAGGCCAAGTGCAATACCAAATCGAAGAAGGTACAACTTTTTCTTAAAGGTAAATTGTGTGACATTATACCACTATAAATGAAACCTTGTGGTGCTACAGAGATACCCCAGCCTACAAACTGTATTCCAGACAACAGGGAATTTGCTTGTTTGATTCAGAACGTAGCAAAAATCACATTATCATCATTTTAGTATTTTTTCTCAGTGAATATGAACTGCAAAAATTACCACTCCCACTGAAATTGCAGCTCATATAGCAAACATAATGATACTCGTCAAGAAAATGACTTTTTAGGGTGATTCAACATTCACACTTCCCCTTACTTCCACTATGAGAGTTCCCCTACTTCCTTTAACTATGTGAAACTTTATACTGGCAGTTGTATAGAGCTACTTGTATTAATGCAGCTAGTATGCAAACACAAGCATATTAACACGTAATATCTGTCAAAAAAAAAACAGCAATAAGCAGCATAATTTCTGTTTAAAAAATGGCTTGATGATTAACTGATCATCAAAATAGCTGTGGATGAATTTATTAAGTTTTAATTAAGTTATTGTTTCGTAAACTAGAGCACTTCAGCATGAAACAAGTGTGCAATGCACTTAGCTACATTTAAAGAAGGGTAGCAGAGCTGAACAGCATGATATAAATCTGAATTAGACGATCCAGCATTCCCTTGTTTCTCAACTGCGAGGGCCAGGAGAGGATCATTTAAACATCCAATGACTTCCAATAAAAGTATGGGCATTGCATCGTTTGTCTTGTCGTCAGTCAAGTGCATTTGCAGTGGCTAACATTTATACATTTATGACTTTTGTGTTGTTATTATTAGCAGGAATATAAGTGTTTTATTTTGAACTTTGAAGTGAAAAGAGGGAAAAATGTAAAATCCTCTTAAGCAGAGAGAGAGAAAGCTCACGTTGTATTAATTAAAGAAAGAGTGGTTCTTCTCAGACAAAGACACAGCGCACTCCAACATAGCTACATTCACTTCAGCATGCAGTGTCCTCACCTCTTTGTAGGAGGACATGATCCTCTCGATGGCATCGGCTCCGGAGGCCAAGAGGTTACGAGCGGTGGTGAAAGCCTCCGTCCTCTCGCTCACCATCACCTGCGTGTGCCCGTCTGCTGTTTCTAGAGGGAGGAAGGAGAGACAGTGGACAGGGTAAAGAGCGAAGCAAACCATCTAAGAATCTGTGACGCTACAGACATGTTTATTTAAGCAATGATCAAATTTTAATTCGGCTTCTTTTATCTGCCTGAAATTCTGTGTCTCAATTTCTCCTGTGAGCCTGGTGACAGCGTGTCCTCACACTTGTACCTCTGAGCATTAGAATACCATGGAAATAAGTTATTTAAATATCAGCAGTGACACTGGAACAACAGCACAGCAGCAGTGCTCACCAGCAAACAAACAGTCTTAGCTTTATTTTTGATGCAACTAAAATGTCATCAGGGAGGTGTGGGAGGCAGCTACTGTTCTCACACATGCTAATCAGCCCCTGAAAGCAAGAGCTGTTGGTTTGAAGGTGCTAATGACCATCGTGTGTACTGTGAATCGTGCTTACGTCACAGACAAACAACTAATATAGTGGCACTCGCACAGCACACCAGACACTACAACCAGGCAGCCACCCTCTGACAAAACTGGGACACCTTAAGGCCTCCTTACTGTTGTCAGCGAAGCCGGTAGCCGTGATGATCGGCACTGCCACCATGACGAGCCCGCTGCCGCTCCACACGTACTTCATGAGGAACTGCTCGATCATGATGTACCAGAGACGCTTTGACAGGATCAGGTTCATCTGATTCGCCAGAGCCCGGTAGCATTTCTGCAGCTGACGCATCTCCACCTGCAAAGGACGGCAAAAGCAATATATAGCAGCACAGGCACTTCCTGTATTCTGTGAGGGGATATTGATTGGGATGTAACCATTCAGTTAAAGGGTAGCTACACCCATTTTAAAAATCATACATGTTATTCCTGTAGTATAAGACAGTCTGAATATAGTAAACATGAGTAACTCTCTCTCGAAACCAAACACCAAAGAGCTAAAACTTAAATTTGTGATGTCGAAGTCACCCTGATGTCGCACTAACAACTCACTTCCTGGTTGACAACTGGCGCTTGATTTCAGCTGCCACACTAATTGATGGACACTGTGGTGGAGCAGCAACTTCAGTTTTCTGCTACATAAAATTACTGTTTTTGTCAGTGGAGTCTGGTGGCTTTGCGATCAGATAATGCAGTAAGTGAAAATAATCTAAATATTGCTGTTTTGGGTGGGCTTTTTTCACTCATTTTCAGTAACCACTTATCCCGTTAGGGGTCACAAGGGGCTGGGGCCTATCCCAGCTGACGCTGGGCGAGAGGCGGGGTACACCCTGGACAGGTTCAACACATAGACAGACAACCATTCACACCTACAGCCAAGTTAGAGTCACCAATTAATCTGGCCTGCACGTCTGTGGTTGGTGAGAGGAAGAGATGGGATAGAACATGCAAATTCTACACAGAGGGACTTCTCACTAGCCACTGCACCTCTGCGTTGCCAGGCCCTTTTTGTAGGTGGCTGAAAACTAAGCAACTGAGGCACATGTACATGATGCGAGGGTTTTCTAGTCAGAAGATATTGTAAATAAACACTGTGATTTAGTATAGAAAAAAAGCTCATTTAGGTAAAAAAAATTAATCAGAGGGTCCACAAAAATTCAGGCAAATTCACTGTCTATGGAGCAGCTCCACAGATGAAATCACAAGGTTGAGACTTCTCTGGTTTCTGGCTTTGAGAGAGAGAGTAGCTCATGTTCACAAATACTGACTGAACTTTCTTAGCCCGTGACAGTAACATATTGGAATTCTTAACGCTGGTGTTGTTCCCCTTTAATCTAAGCTTGAAGTTGCACTGAATGAAGTAATCACCTACTGGCACACTCATGTGCAATTATCAGTCTCATTACACTCATGTATACATAATATAACACTATATGAACTTTGCTATTAGATGTGGTTAATGATAATCTCATATTACATGTTTATAATGGGATTTTAGAAATCTCAAGGCTGGTGTGGCGGATAAAGAAAATAAAATTGAGTTTTATATGTTTATATTCTTCTGATAGAGTTCACCAGTACAGATGATGTAATGCTGAACTGTATGTCATACTGAGACACATTTTAGCATGTGGTCTATTAATGATCTGTTAATGGAGAATATGGATTTGCCTTGTAGTTGTTTTCTATTTTGAGTGACCGCAATTGAATTACCACCATATTATCGCCTGCATGTCTGCCACAACAAATGCACCCTCTGTATTGAACACATCCACTCCTGCATACCTTGTGTCCCCTGTAGAAAGCTATTTCCTCAGCGTTTGCAATGATCCTGGAGTGCACATAGCGCAGGTAGCCTTTCCTGTGAGCCTCCTCGGCCACCAGCTTGCCAAATTTGGGCGAGCAGGCACGCAGGACCTTAGCCGTGGCAAAGACCACCAGGCCGGCCAGCAGGGTGGGCCCGCTGGCGTTGGCCCCCCTGGACCTGGCGGTCTGTATCAGCGTGTAGGAGGTGAGCATCACGTCCAGGATCGGCTTGGTGAGGTTGGAGTAGAGGTGGGCCACGGACTGGGAGAACATCATTACGTCCTCAGTGAGAGACTGGTCCGGGTTGGCGAGCCTCCCGTCCATGTTGCTGACTCTGTAGTAGGTCTGATCGGTGAAGTAGGTCCGGTAGGCATGGTTCACCAGCCGAGTGCGGAAGGCCAGAGCCAGTTTGCACTCCAGGTACCGGATGGCGCTGTTGACGAACGTGGCCGGGATGGCAATGAGGAGCCATTTCATCAGCTGGATGATGAAGCTCTTGGGTTCCTTCTCCACTATCGTTTTCACTATCTTCCCGTCCAAGCTGGCCACGTAAATAGACAGAAACGTCCTGGATATCAGCGCCACCGAGTGCAAGGAGAGCAAACCCAGCTCTTTGGACACGAGCTTGGGGAAGAGGATTTTACCAAGTTCGAGGATCTGCTTGAAAAATTCCGCATTTACCCCAGGGGATGTCTTCTTGAGATCCGCAGCACATATCCGTGTTTTTACCGAACAGGCGGACCCGTTTTCCGCCTTTGAACCCCGGCGGTTATTCCTGGGATCTTTGTTTTTGCCGAGCTGCTTGCAGATGATGGGGTACAGTGTTTTGACACCATACGCGGCAGCCGCAAGGAACACGGCTCGCTTCGCCGCAGCCGTGCGGTCCCATTTTACTTTGGACGCCGCATCGAGGATGTTGGACATTTTTCAAACGTTAGTCGTCTCTGCTGACAATCCTTACAACACCCATCCCCCAAACCCGACTCACCGCGTCGACATAGATACAGAGAGGGACTTCTGGTGGTTGGATTGATGTGAAGCGAGCCCGATACATGATGTACCGCTACATCCTGCTCTTTTTCTGTACCAGCGTCAAGTAACACCAACTACGGGAATTCTACTTCCGGTTTGTAGCTGTCAAAGTAAAAAGTCAACATCAACTTCCCTTGGGGACTGGATATACACTGCTGCGTCAAATCGATGCCTGATGTGCACCTACCCAGAAATGTAACGACAGGTAACTACAGACCTGTCTATGTCTGTAGGCTGAAACCATTTCCTTCAGTAGAGACGAAGCGTTTGTTTACTTTTATTTTACAGATAAGAAACAATAAATTGTGAAGACAATAAGGCCTCCAAAAAGTTGCATTTTAAGTCTTGTGTGTGATCTATCCTGGCTTCATATGGGCAGAGGAAATCTCCGCTAGTCGCTAGGCTAATTTATACAATGTAAAATGCCATAGACTTGTGCTACTAGAGTTAGCATGTTATATTTGTTTTGAAAATGTGTTTAGTATAAAAGTTGTTTTATCGTGAACTTTGTGAGCTGTAATGGAGCTGAATTTTGAAACATTACCTTTGTTAAATATTGCTGTTGTCCGTGGCTTCATATGAGTAGAGAAAATCTCTACTAGTTGCAAGGCTAATTTATACAATGTAAAATGCCATAGGCTTGTGCTAATAACATTAGCATGTTGTATTTGTTTGGAAAACGTGTTTAGTATAA
>JAPZEB010000015.1:7193439-7212990 GCA_029783705.1 Chaetodon striatus | reverse complement strand
TGCTAGGCTAATTTATACAATGTAAAATGCCATAGGCTTGTGCTAATAACATTAGCATGTTGTATTTGTGGGGAAAAATGTCTAGAAAATGTCTTATGTTGAAGCCAATTTGTGGACTTGCAATTGAAATTGTCGCTATTAAGCCATGTTTAATGTGTGTTTTGGGTGTGTTTTGAATAAACTAAACTTTGCAGCACTTCACAGACACCCCACCACACAAGTATAAATTCTCACAACAGTGTAGGCCACAAAAGGCCATGGCATAGAGCTGACACTCAAGTATAAATCCACCTTAAGAGGGGAGGGGGTGATGCAAAAAGGTGTAGGCATGTCAAATATATTTTAAAACTCCAAGAAGGGACTTATGTTTTTTTTCTTTATTATGGCTTAAGGGAATGGCATGCAACTTTACATGGCTGTATTTTGTATTAATCTGACCGCTGACTGAAAACATGAGGGACCCCCCCTACCTCCATGTCACATCCCAGCCACCCTACTCCTCTGATAAGTAAAGATCAGTCCCTTGATTAGAAGTGCTTTCAAATTAATGGTCTTATTTTTTGATAGGTTAATTCGCCCAACTTCCTGACTGATTGTATTTTTTCCCGCTAACTTGTCGCTCCTTATTTCCGCCCTACGCTCTTTCATTGGTTGCGCCCCCGGCCAAAAGACGATTGGTTGCGTGATGTACGTAACAGTAGTCTCTACTGTATCTACTGTATGTAACGGTGCACTGATAACCATATATGACAATGTTTTTCTTCTGAAAGGAAAATCTCATCTTCTTATGGAAGTCACAAATATGTGACATTGAACTGCAGAAGGATTTGTCCATTCAAATTCTGTATTTCTAATATATTTATATAATGTACATTTTGCAAAATAAACCTGAAACCTTTTTTTAGTTGCTCACATTCAATTTTGGACAGATTTGTAAATATAATATTTTTTTATGAAAACTGGTCACTGGTAGAAATCAATCCAAAAGATGTTTATTTTGATTTTTTTTCTGTTGTTCAATCTCAGTCCTTCTCCTTTTTTGATAGTAGGCCTATATTTTTTGTGTGTAGATGTCTGACTGTAATATTTACTTTTGTTCAATAAAGTTGTGAGAAAAAAAAACAATTTAATTGAATATTTGTTTAAGAGAAATATATATAATTTATTATTATTATTATTTATTATTATTATTATATATATTATTTGAGGCAACATTATCTACAAGTGAATAACAAACATTAATACACGTTTATGTACATGCCTCATAAGTGGCACGTGAGAGGACAAGTGGTTATGCCTCGCGCATTTTAAGGAATAGTAACCGTTAGATAGCTAACTAGCTAAAACATTAAGCTAGCTACCAGTGTACTCTGAACTCTACTATTTACGTTAGCTAACGTCATAGCTTTGTTGTTCTCAGTCACTACACTGACATTTTCATTACTTTTCTGACAGTTAACCGCCTCTGAAAATGAACTGGGTTGGAGGTTCAAGGTAAGCGACTTTAGGTTAATAGCTGACATGCTAATATTAATGTTAGCCTACAAACGTTAGCTTAACTATGTGATGCTAACGTTGTAACGGCTCTCATTGCAGGAACAGGTTTATGATGAAGAATGATGCAAAGAAGCAGAGGGTAAGAGGGCTGAATTAAGTTTTCATGACTTCATAAGATGAAAGCTATATTCTTATTTGAATACGTCAAGCTAAATTTTGTGGTGTTGCTCTTTTTGTCCACAGGAGTTCTTTGAAAAGAGAAAAATGCAACAGAAGTTGAAAAACTTGGGAATTGCTCTGCCAGAGTCCCCCAGAGGAACAAGCTCTGGTAGTATGGACCTGGTGACTCTGTTTATCGTCAACCAGATTGCTGCTAAGAAAGAAATTAAAGGTGAGAAGCAACAACCAGTACAGACAGACACATTATAAGTCAACAGTTAACAAAAATCAAACTAAAAAGGCTTGAAGGAATGAGTTCAGGAGAATAAAGAAGGAAACCACTCCCTTATATGAAGCAGATTAAATTTCCTAAAGCTATTAAAAATTATAATAGTCTTCATAATGTGTTTTATAGTGAGATGTATCAGACTCACTCAAGTACGGTACTAAAAATACAATATTTTACAAATAGTAAAACACCAAATAACACTTTAGCAACAGTGGTTACCAATCCTCTGTGGCTCCACATAAAGCGGCACAAACACTAACATAGGGCTGAGCAATATGGAGAAAATCAAATATCACAATATATTTGACAATATACCTAGATATCAATATTGTAGGGTTGACTGTTGGTGCTTTCACCAAATATTTACACAGTGAGCTTTTAGATAAATAGTTATTAGTAATGTAGTTATAATGACTTACTGGGTAAAGGTAAGTAATATAACAGTGAAAACTGTCAGCTGAATTCAGAAAATGACATCACTTTATTGTAATGCAGCCTGTAAAAACCGGAGAAGACACTTACAAAATTACAATGTCCAAAATTTCAGATGATATCTAGTCTCGTGTTTTCAATATTATAAATATAGTATATGTATATATATGGAGGAGAGGAGGACATTGAACAAACTGTTTTCCATTATGAATAATTATAATCACTGTCTCCTCCACCTACTGGACAGACGGCTGAAGTCTTTCAGTAATAGACTGGTTCAGCGTCACTGTCACAAGGACAGATGCAGGAAATATTTCCTGTACAAAGCAATAATCGTCCAACACCTCACCTCTGTCTAACAGGAAACTGTCAGCTTTGTACTTTTCAGTCCCAATCAACTCCACTGTGTTTTGCTCTTCACTAGCCTTGCACATGGAAAATTTGCACGTTACTCTCCCACTACCTCACTACATTCTGAAAAGTATAACTTCAACAAATTAGCACATTTGTTTGATGTATACTGGTATTAGATTATTATTCTATGGATATATATTCTTAATATTTTATTTTGTATTTAAGTATATTCAGAGTGTATTATCGTATTTTCTTACATTGTGTTTTCTATAAATATTGTATAGATATATATCCTCTACTTACAGAGCATGCTGTGGTTTATTATTTATTATTTCCCTATTGATTAATATTTTTCTTTAAATAAAATAACATTTATAGTCAAAGCAATAACATGTTTGTCACTTAAACAGTGCATGTTCAGAGCTACAAAAAGAAACAAATTGCTTGAAAACATCTTAGCGATGGCGTTATTTACATTGTGTACCCTGTGTTATTAAAAATAATTTGAAATTTAAATATTGTTAATATTTGCTTGATATGTCTAATGTGTTTGGATAATGGGTGCAGTTAATCTCTTCTCATTGGTCAACCATGCCAGACTGTGGCGCAAATTTGTGACACTGGTTCTAAAAGAGCAATGAAGAGCTAAATATGTATGCATTGTGGCTTATATAACCACAGACGTGTGTATCCATCAGTGTCTATGTTCATCAGTCCCTCAGTATGGCAGATAATTCAAGTAAGCAATGTTTGTGTTTTCCAGATCCTCCAAAAGTAGCAGTTCTTGGCAGCAGTAAAGGAGGATCCAAGCATAAGAGAAATGAACCTCTGGTGCTCCCAATGAGCCCCTGCTCCCCATCACAGCTGAGTCTTGTTGAGGGCCAACCTCAGAACAGGTAGGGCTGCAATGTGGTTTGTATTGTCACATTTGATTTTGCCAGCATCTTCAAGGTCTTTCACTGCACAGTCACATGAAATTAAGTCATTCACTCATTGTGCATACTGCATCTACGTCCAGTGTTCATGGAATGAGAAAAAGAAAGACTGTTATTCCGCAAGGCTTCAAGTGTCGACAGGTTAGTCACTTTGCAGTCAGCTTTCTGCAACCCTATAAAGGATCTATTAAGGATAAGTGGTTACAGATAGTGGATGGCTGGATGGACTTTCTGGCTTTTTTACCTTTCTGTTTTCCAGTTGTCACCAGTGCTGGAGTCAGCTTTCTCAGACAACAGTGCGTCTGACTACCTGCCACCCATAACCGACCCCCTGAGCCCCTTCTCCACTTCATCAGCTTCCTCAGGCCAAGGTGGTGTTGCAAACTGTTTCATAGAGCAAACTCTCATGAATACATTTACACAAAGATCTAATTTAAATGAGTACATTTTATACAATAAGTCAGTGTAGGCCAAATCAAACTGGTCTCCTCAGGATTATTCCCCCTGCAAATGCACCTCCAGCAGAGAGGCCAGACACAAGCACAGCTTCCCTCCCACTGCTCACCTCCACTGTGGGATACTTCAGGGCTGGAGCAGACCAAGGTAGTGAGAAGAGAGTATTACTTTTTGAAGGAATATCCAACAATAATATCACCACATTATGTCATGGTTACAGTTACATTTATTACATTTTACATGTAGCAAAATATCATTGTTCAACCTATATGAGTACCACTTTGCCTTTTACCTTTAAGTGATATTTTGCTTAGGTTACAAATGCACACCTCGAGTAAAGCAGGAGGGCAAACTGCCACATCAAATGTCACCAGAAAAAGGCTTTGCTTTTCAAAAATGTCAGTTATGTTAATTTAAAACTTGCAAATGTGCCAACTAGTGTGATCCCAAGCACAGAGTTTAATAGTATTACCAAGTGTGAATCTATTTTTTAAGTGTACAGAACACATCTGTTAATTACTGCTTAATATAACCAAACAATCAATATGGATTTGTAACATCTATATTAAAGGGATAGTTTGGTTTTGGGGTTGTATGAGATCCTTTTCCATATTCATTGTGATACCTACCGTTCAATCAGGAGAGAAGGAAGAATGAAGTAGAGTATTTTTAAAGCGAAATATGAGTGTACAGATTAACAGATGAGTTGTGCTGATTGAGCTTTAAGAGAACTATTTGGCAGTTGGACACCAGAGGGAGATATTTTGTGATTGAGAGACATCTGAGTGACAGTAAGATAAATCCCTCCATAGAGTCCAGACACTGATGGTGGTGGTGGTGGCTGACTCTGAGGCTGCTGACTGAGGAGGATGATGACTCCATAAAGACAATGTGATGATAGGGAGGTGGAGGGTACGCATGACTGCAGCAAGAAAGAACTATAGCAAAAAAAGAACCATACTTAAAATGAGAAGCAGTAAGATGATAGGCTGACAGACACACAGAGAAGGTGTGTTGCTATTGGTTGGTTGTGAATCGTTAAAAAATGGCTGATGACTCAATTGACAGCCCCTGGACAATGACATGTAGAGATAGTGAGTGAACATACGTGCAAGGAGTGAGTGGCAGGGTGAGAAAGTAAAGTATTGTCTTCCTGACTGAACTTTTGCTAGAGCTTCATTAGATGTTAGTTGGTATGCCATCAGTTTGGAGAAGCAGGCAGGATGCTAACACAGAAGCTACTGGTGTGGATTGGGGTAGCAGCAGATTTTTTTAAGGTGTCTTAAATACATTTTGTTGCTGCTCCAATCCACAGCAGTTCATTTCTTAGCTTCCGTGTCAGCACTGCTACTGTTCCTCCAATCTGGAGGCGTGTTGGCAAAGATTTAAAAGAACCCCCTACAACCCCACTTTAAAAAATTCAAACTATCCCTTTAACTGGGAAGCAATGATATAATAATGGCTAGATTGACTTCTCAATGTCTGTAGATGTGTCAGATGTAATATTTTAGATAAATCTTTGGTCACTGACCAAAGCAACCACAGCTGGATTGAGCATTAAAATGTGACAGCGTCTTGCCAAATATGATGCTACTTCAGTATCCAATCTGCTTTTATTCTGGCAGTTTCAGCCTTTCTCCCAGCCCAGAGGCATGAGCAACAGTGTCCCCTGGTCCTGTGGATCAAACTCACCCCTCTACCAACTGGAGACACCCACAGCAGCCCAAGCCCTGTTCAGAAGTCCAGAGCCAGAGTGAGAACAACACTAGAATTTGACCAGTATTTTCTATCTGTCATTTTTAGAAAAACTCAAACTATATGTGTGTTATCACAGTAACAGAAAGGCCCGGGACCAAGCGAGACATGAGGTCACCTTCTCTCTCAACCAGCTGGAGGACAAGGAGCCCATGTTGGATTTCACTCTTCACCAGTCGGACACTGAGCAGCAGTTTGAGGGAGATTACTTTAAGGGCTTCAGCACTGAACAGTGTGAAAGAGAAGGTGAATATTATGCTTGAAATTCTCATATAACCATGATGACTTTGTTGTTTAGAATTAATATGAAGTTTGATTTCAGCTTTTCATTTTGGAAGAAGAAAATCAAAGATATATCTCAAAGATGATACACCAGCTGAATCTTCAGCACCACAGTGGGTGTTTACACATTAAATATAATCACCTTTTTGTCATTGATAGGTGATATGCTTCGTTTTATATGTTTATTTATTTTTTTGTCATCACTGTTAGAACTGTCCCTGGCTCACAGTGCATGGACGTGGAAGGAAACGACCACATACATGTGAGTGTGTTACAGTAAAATAGTCTTTTACTGCCCCCAGGTGGTTGAGTTCAACACTGAGCTGAAATAAAACAATAAAAATCTGCAAGATGTTTAAGAAAATTTCACCTGGTTTTAGAGGTCATTTTGAGATGTTGTAAAGGAGTAGCTTCTAACAGTATTTATTAATTTATCCTGATATACAAGGTAAGGTACACGTTTGATTTGGGCAGTTGCAGTTAAACATGTTAATTCTGTTTTATTCTCAGCTTTCAAACTGCACTGACACAGACTTCTGTAAGTTTCTTAAGCATCTCCAACTATCATACCCATTTATTGTGTGTATGCTGTGGAAAAGACAGTCAAATAAGTAATGTTTTCTTTATTTCAAATTCCACAGCATGTCTTGAATCTGACAACGACCCCATGAATGGCTGTAAATACCACTGTCATGGAGGTTACCTCAGTTCAGACTCAAGTGATGTAAGTCAAGTTACACTTACACGTTTGGTCCCTCTTGCTGTTGTCCTGACTGCAGAATCACCTCAGGAAAACAACAAACTTGTTTACAACAACAAACTCTATAGTCTTAAAAGCAGGGTTCCCACAGTCATGGAAAACAGAAAAAGTCCTGGAATTTCATATCACATTTTCCAGGCTTTGAAAAGTCATGGAATTTTGTTGTGTATAATGAGATTGGTACAATAATCTTCTGTGGATATCCCTCCACGCCATGCAACATAACAGAAAATTCATTTTCTTTAGCTGGTGACTTAACATAACTCTAATATGCGTCGATGTGTTTCAACGTTTTGTTTACCCCACTGTACGTTTAGTCATTTTCTTCCTGGATTCATCTTTCCTCTCCTGTTTGCCAGCTAGCTGAAATTATGTTTGAATAGAATATGTTTGGATCTATGTTTAAAAACACCAGGCAAGTGGGGCAAGGAAAATAGTTTTCTTTATTACAGATCCTTGAAAAGTCATGGTAAAGTCTGGAAATTCTCTCCATGAAAATCTATGGGAACCCTGTAAAAGGAACTGAGTTCATTAAGCTTGTGAAAAATTAGGCCTTAATTGGTATTATGTAAAATACCTAGCTATCTCAGCATGTTGGGTAGGATAAAGAAAAAACTACAACTCCCACCACTGGACTACAACTCTCCCACCTGGTTTCCACAGGTGTGGTAATCACTGTTGATTGTCCTGATGTGTCTGAGCACATTTGAGTTGATTGCTACACTCATTGTTTGTATGCCCTGAGGATGGTCGTTTGACCGAAAGCTTGGCGAATAAACTTGCAAAGGATTTAAGTGTGCAGACAGTTTATTTTGAGATTTTCAGTTTTTGTTTGTCTGGCACCTTTTTGATCGTGTAACTTCTCCTTAATTGGTATTAAAATGTCTTAAATCAATCTTTCAAAACTCTTAAAAATGCAAAGAAACAAGAATGAAGTTTATGAATCTTTTTTTTTTTCCAATGTTGCATCGGAAAATCTCAAAATAATTGGCAACATCTATTTTTTTTTAAAAAATAATCCACTGAATGCCTGTTGCATTAATGTCACTCAGATCAGGGGCAGAGGATCCACTGTCTGGTGGCTGGCTGTCACTGTACCCTGGATGACACGGGGAAGTGCAAATTCAATTTTTCAATTCAAAATTGGCTATTTAACCAAGAATTTGGGGCATGGCTGAAACCAGTATGAGGCAATGCATGCAAGACTTGGTTCATTTTATGCTAAAGGTTTCTAAAACTGTGGAAATCAAGGCAGTGGAATCCCACCTGCAGTGTGAGAAAACACAAAATCACCAAGAAAACCTCTTAACAATTGGCAGGTATTTCCCAGTTCTGCTCCACGCTCTCTCTGCCATGAGATAAAAAGGCTTTTTTTTTTCATTTAGTGGTCTTAAATTTCATTATAGGTGGCTTTGAAAAGTCTTGCAAAGCCGTACATCTAACTTGCCTTAGAGTGTAGGAGCCCTGCACTGTGCCCGTGACTGCAGCCATCATTATTAAACACATACAAGTGTAATACTAGCAGAAAAAAATCCTCCTTTCAGCAATAGTTATTTATTTCCTAATTTCACCTCACATCAGTATCCACTGTTCTCCTTAGCAATATTTAACATCAACACTGTTGTGTTTCTCTTTTCGAATTGTATTTTAGGATGATGAATGCTTTGAGCCATGTCTCCACACTGCCTCTTCATATATGGACCAAACCTGTTGTGCAGATAGCTTGAACCCAAACCTGGGCTCACAGGGGAACCCAAAACAAAGGAACACTAACCCCAGGGCTTCCACCCCGCTCCTGAATCCCAAAATGAACTTAAGAGACAATCAGATGGAAAATGTAGCTTTCCCAGTTAAAGCCTCTGGAAGTAACAGCCAACAGAAGGGAAGCAGCACACCTCAGTTTGCATCTCCTAATTCTCTGGCTCAATCTCAGAGTTCAGAGCTGTGCAAATGCAAGAAAACACTCAGTGAAACTCGAGACGCGGGAACTCAAACTGTCGACAACCCCACAGCTGAGACATGTGATGCCTCGACTCAGTGCAGCGCTGCTGTAGACAGTGAAGCCACTGGATTTAACTTGTGCTTTCCACCTGTTGATGTGTCAGTACAGCGTGTAGCCACTGAGAGGCAGACTAACACTGCTGCAGAGCCGAGTACACACACGCCTTCAACAGGCAAGGCGAGGAGTGGAGGGAAGCATACGACCAGGACCAAGAAGAAACCCAGAGCTGGTTCCCAGTCCGGCTGTAACATCATAAACAACAGTGACGGCACAGTGATCCCACAGAGAGTCATAAACCCCTTTGTTGATGTGAGCATGACTGATGGAAGAGGTATCATGTAAAAGTAAAACATTGTGTCACTACATGTGTAGAATAAAAAAACTTAAAATTTACAGTCTTTAAATTCTGCAGATCCCACTGACAGACAAAAAAATGAATGTGGGTATGTTGTTAAGTATGCTTGTTTTCTGCTCTTGTTTCTGATTCAGCTAAGGAGAACAAAGAGGGCAGAGATGAGAGAGGGCAACGAGAAAATGGCGGTCTGATGAAAGACCTCTCAAATGAAGTGAGGGAGGAGGTCACATCTGCCATGAGGGCTAACAGACTCTCACAAGAGGCCGAGACACTTCAGGAAATAGCTGACATTTTGCTGCTGCTCAAGCAGAGGAAGGAGGTGAGGAAGTAAGCTGGATGGGTGAAGACAGTGGGATAAAAAGAAAAAGCATTCCTGTTCTTTGCATTTTAATTTAAAGCATTATTTAATTGTTTTTTTAGCATATTTAACCACATAAAATATACAAAGTGTTTGTTCTAAAGGTTACGACAGTTAAATAAAGCCCCAAAGCGTCACTCTGATTCATAAGTTTATTTCTTTCCCCGTATACATATTCAAGTGTTAAGATTTCATGAAGATATTTATTTTTTATAGAATATAAACTCTAGCAAAACATATACAGCTCGAACAATAATCAAATATACTATACAGCACTGTTTTTTTTATTTTTATTCGTGTTTTCGTCGTTCCTCGTAAACTGTAGAAACACATAGTTGGTTCACATAGAAAAGAATTTGCAACCATTTCACCAGAAGTACACATTAAACGTCCCCACAGTGGGCAGAGGACAGTGTTAACACGACTGGATGTCAACAGCTGAAACAATCACGGTAAATATTTGGTCAACACAAGTTTTATTACACAGTCTGTGTTATGGAGCTTCATCTGTGTGTGTGTGTGTGTGTTACCTGTAATAATACTTTCAGTACAAAACTAGTTGGTGTGGTTTCAAGACAACTCATCCTGGACCAAATGAAAATAACAGATAAAACAATACCTTCATGTTTTGAATTTTAGTCAGCGATTTTATTTCCCCTACTTTTACACTAGTCTCCCTCGGATGAAAGGGTTAACAAGCCTATTTATAGCAAAGGACAGATACTGACCATTTTCAAAAGCATACAGTAAGATTGTTAATGTGTTGTGACAGTTATAGGGTTTCCTCATGAGGGTGTTTGAAAGCCATTTTATCACCGTCTCACCATTGATTAGAATAACATAGACCTAATTTCTTTGATACTGATTCAGGGTTCCCACGGTCATGAAATTACAGTCTGAAAATGGTTTGGAATTAACAATATTTTGGAAAAGTTTTGAAAATACATCGTCCAAAACATGTCTAACATTAGGTAAACCTAATGTACCATATGAACCACTGTATAAGGAACCTCTAAATGCTAACCCTAACCACTTATTAACTCACAAAAGTCAATGTTTTTTTAAGGTAGTTTGGTACTGGGGTCACAGAATCTGACAGGTCACAGATTTCGGTGTTACACTGGTCTTGATCTATTGGCAGTGGGCATGTACAGCTAGTTGGTGGCACTAGTAGCACTAGTAGTTTGCTTATCCTGAAATGCCTGTGAAATGCTTTTCTAAAAATGTATGGCTGTCTCACTTTAAAGGTCTTCCCATTTTAAACTACTTAAATAAAGTCAGGGAAATTGGATAAAACATTATAGAGAAGTTGTGGAATGTGTGGGAACCCTGCTGTTGAATAATTTACATAGGCATCCGTATGTAAATGTGACACCTTGACAATACCAGAAATATCACAATACTTGGTGCAAATACTTCATTCAGCTTTCACAGGTCACTGAAAATGTCATCACATCATGCCACTGCATTTGATGAAGAGCGTCTTATTAGAAGTTTTATTAAAAAGAAGTATTATATCTTATTAATCCATGATGGGTGAGGACCCACGTGTCAAAAATTATGGACTGTCCTTCACCTGTTCATTGGACACAGTATGCCTCAGTTTTGTTTTGTTACACAAAGTTACACCGTATTCTACTTTCAAACAGCTTTTGCTACACAGAAACCTATGTGTGTTTGACTAACAAGGTGTAACCTCACACAATTTTACACTTTTTACAAAACAACATTGGCAAATTACGCTAAAGCCTACTCCTCGACTTTTGACACGAGAACCACGGAAATGATACGCTTTGCTATTTGTACATAAGGCTATGGAGGAAGACAAAAATCAAAATACATGAAATGACAGTAAAAAAAAAAAAAAAAATTCATTCAGAGGTGCGATGCAAATATGTACATGTTAAATAAAAAAAAAGCTATGCAGACCTAATTATCATAACATGATATAATACACCCACTTCAGGGATTTGGACTGAAAAACGGTCATTAGGGACCTTCACAATACACAGGCACTAATATCATCATGTTTAGGAAATACAAGTGACGTCTCAATCGTTAAACCATGGTTTCAGTCTACCTTTGCTGGACATTAAATACCCAGGTTTAAAACAGGAAGTGTAGGTTTTGGCAGCGTCCTTGTAGTAGAGTGACATAAGACTGTCCTCTCCATAGTACTATGTTAAAAACTGCAATTTTTAGAGGCAGGTGAGCAACAGAATTGCAGGCCTGAAACTTAACATAGACTATCCTAAAGCAATTAGTACTTTGTTGCAGTATTTAAATAAATAAATAATTAAATATAAACCATAGCAACAGAGCTGTGCTACTAGATTGGTGAGTGGTTTTGTTTAGGCACCGACTGACAATATAAGTTTTCTAAACTTGAACAATATACTGTACATCTCTGGTGTTTGCTTTTCATAAAAAATATCAGAAGCACAAAGTAAGACCGTCATCAGATGAGGAACTGACATAAATGTGCTATGCTACAAGCTTAAACAACATGTAACTGAGACGTGTGTCATATAGAAAGGCATAATGGTACTACAGATCAACAATAAGTTACAACTGCTGTCAAAAGTTCTGTGGACGCACAAACCTGGTTCTCATGATCACATTTGGAGTTCTCAACACATTCTGACATAAGATGACTGTGTCGTGTTTTACTGATTGTTTTTTTATCCTGTACATATGTCATATGTAAATCTTAAAGTATATTTAGTCAACAAATGTACAAAATATTAGGAACATATTACTGATACTGAGCTGCAGCCCCTGTTGTAAAGTACATCATCATCAGCGAACTTCATAAGAGAGGACGTGTCCCTCGTATTTTGTACATGCAGTGTGTGTTCAACAGTCATGTTACCTGTACAAGTGTCTGTTATGAGTGGAAAAGGCAGTGTTTAAAGAAATACTTCACCTGCAAAATGACCATTTGTAGGGCTGTCAGCGTTAATGCATTAATCACAGGGTGATTAAGGTCTGAACATACCAGGTAATTTTTTTTAATCGTGTTAATCGCATGCTGCTGTTTTGTCCCTTTGACCCTTAGTCAAGCCGCTGCAGTGGCCTCCTGCTTTCTGCTGCCGCTGTGTTGGAAAATAATGACACCACTGTGCTTTTGATTGGTCCTTTGACAAGTCACAAGTAATATGCACCTTGTGGTAAATGGAATTAAAATATCACCTCAGTACTTTGAGTTTAAGTTACCACCTATGGGCTAAACACACAGCTGCAGCCAATCAGACTGATGTCAGCAGGCAACCGCATGTTCAAAGCTGGCAAAGCCCCATTTTGCTACAAAAAAAAATCAGGTTTAGTGAATCAGTGGTCTTAGCCTGCAAGTTAAATCAGAGGTTAATCACATAAGGGGAAGTGCAAACAAGAGCTCTCAAAGCAGCAGCAGTTAAGTTTAGATTTCCCATCAAGCCCAGGCTGCATGTCAGATTAAATTTTACAAGCTAGAAATGGTGTCCCACAGCAGAGAGAAAAGATTTGTGACAGGAAACTGCATGTCAAAGGTAATCTTAAAATTGTGGAGAAGACCTCGCAGTTCTGAAAGTGTAATGTACGCTCCTTTTTTAAGGTGGTCTTCAAGTTAAGAAGAAATGAATTTCATAATACTGACCACTTGATTTTATATGAATAACATTCACTTGTACTTTTAATACTTTTAAATACAGCATACTTTTTACACTTAAGTACATTAAATATCAGATACTCTGGTAAAGTATCTGTATTGTAACTCAAGTGTGTCTTTCATGTACTTCATCCACCACTGTTAACAGCTCAGTGTTGGATGTTAGCAGCTGCTGCGTTAGCTCGTATTACCCGGGCAGATGGTTAACTTACAGCAAAGACTGTTGATAAACAGAGACAACCCAATTAAGATTCATTTTCAGTATCATGTAGGTTTCACCACTGCCCCACCCCTTTAGGAGACTAGCGACCGTCTTGAGTCTATTGGTTCCAATGGGTAAAGTGAACATGAGTACAGATTATGACCCTTCCCTTCGCCCCATAGACACTGAAGTAAATACTGGACCTATTTTTCACAAGCCCAGACCCTTCTAAACATTCAGACATTGAAATGACATTTTTCAGAGAGACAAATCAGGAGAAAATTAACTTTGTTTCAGACATGTCTCTGTTTTAGCAACACATTCTAAAGAGATTTGGCAACAACAATATCAGACATGAAGCTAGCAGACAAAAACGAGCAGCAAAATAAGGAACTAACATTAAATTTGTACTGTATATAGTGTTGTACTGACTGGAAGTGTACACCATTTTGTACCATTGGCACAACTTGTATCTTCTGTTATAGACTATCTTTGCTGACAGTTTGCTGAACAGAGTGGCTACAGAGATGTAGCAACAAAAATCATGCATATCTGGCTGGGAGTCAGGATGGTGCGGGATTAAACCCCTTGTGCAAAAAGGATTGAATTCAGATTAGCTTTTCAATCGACTGAAAATGTTCCTACTTGGCATTGGTTTATTTCAGTTGATACCTTAAAGATTTCGAGTACTGATACCCAGCCCTAGTTTTGATATAGTTTTACTGTTGTTAATCGGACCCTGTTTACTTCAACCCATGAAGAGTGTTTGCCTTATGTTGATTCTCCCTTCACTGTGGAAGCAAGTGAGAAAGACAAAGTTCTCTTCTCATATTCAAGGTATCACACGGAGAGTAATTAACATTAAAAATGGTCACTTTGTGGGTGAAGTTTTCCTATAAGCCTTTTGGAATTGAGATATTTGTGGTGCCTGGTTGAAGATTCAGCTGTCCACTAAAGCAGATTTGACTCCAGATTTGTCATCAGTTTACTCTCAATTCAGAGAATAGGCTGAAAACTAAAAAAAAGCTTGTATTTAATAACTGATTTTGGATTCCTGAATTGACTGAAGTGGAGATGAACTCACTCACATTACTGACACAAGCAAAAGCCTTTTAAACTGGCTAACCAGTGGCTCCTCAGCTCACACGCAACAAAAAGAAAAATATCACAGACCCAACCACTCTGCATGTTTCAGTGATCACCCAAACTCTCCCTAGTCCACGTCAGATGCGTCGTTGTCCGATAGATGGTAGTTTGAACCTTTGACTCGGATGTATTCAACCTGCCGCCCCTCGTCTGAATCAGAGGCGCCGCAGGAACAGAGCTGGTTTTCGAACAGAGCTTCGATCTCCTCCAGACGGCGAGCTTTGGTCTCCGGCAGGCAGCCGTAGATGAAGAAGAAACCCAGCAAGGCCAGGCTGGAGTAGAGGAAGAAAGCACCTGGGAAGAAAAAAACAAAGGACACACACTGTCACTGAGGACAGCCGCCCACAAACACAAGGAACACACAGCCGTCGCTTTTAATAAGAAAGTTTGTTCTCATTCATCGACAGAAAAAGAAACGTTGGTGGTGGCAGTGGATACTGATGGCAGAGATTTCTATGGAGATGTGAGTGTGTGTGTGTGCTGAAAAATAAAAGTGTTTTACCTAATTGAAATATTGCTTTCAGGCTGCTGGTCACCATACAAAAACTTTAAAGTAGAAATACCACGCACCTGTCAAAATGGTGTTACTACACAGAGACACACCTAGAAATAAGTATTCACACAGAAACACAGCGACAGAGCTTTAATGAGATTTCCTGACCACTGTGATCTCTATTTTCTCCTTGTCAGAGCAGAATGACATTTTTAAGCTGCAAGTGTACATTATGCTGAATACCATTACCATTTCTATGGCAACGTCATTATGTTTTTTCAGCCTGGACGCTGTTATTCGTTCTCAGTGAACGATTCCTATAAACCAGATGGATGGATGAATGCCTTGAATCTATCATTAACCCGCTGCATCTCAGGATGCCTCTGCGTTCACCCCTGATGGATCGATAGCCGGCTCCACGAAAGGTCAGTTCCTTCCTGTCTGAGGAGAAACCTGCTGTTGAGCCACACTGACGGAGGATGTATAGAAGGAGTAAAGGTTGGAAACACATCAGGGTATCAATCAGCTGTTACCTCCGTGCTGGTTTTGACATAAGGATGTATAATATGCCTGTTACACAAGATCTACTGAGAGGTTTGCATAAAGATTGAAGCAAGTGGATGTGTACTGACAGCACTGATGGCTGCTGGTAATTATTCCTGACAGGAGTGTTAACTCTGATCGAAATTACACCAGCTCAGTTTATCTCCTGCTCTTTCTCCCACAAAAGCAAAGAATATCAGCTCTGAAGAAACTGACCGTAGTAGGTGAAGTACTGAGCCAGGTGGAGGAAGGTGAGGGACACCAGGATGTTGAAGGTCCAGTTGACTCCAGCTGCGCAGGCGTTCCCTGTGCTCCTCGCCCACAGAGGGTAGATCTCTGAGTTGATGGTCCATGGCATTGGACCCATCCCTGAGAGACAGATGAGACACGAGCTGTGGGATTACTTTATGAGGCAAGTTTCAACAGGAGGCTCAGTGGGGAGGTGTAGTATGTCATCTACAATTCTGTGACAACTGGGCAAACTCCATCTGCTGGGGAAGATTGCGTGAGATGATTGAAAGTTCCAGTAAGGCTTCTTAATGGAACTTTGTGATGAGAGCGCTTCCAGGGTCAAGAAAAAAACCTCACATCTAAACTTGTATTTTGTAGCTTTAAAGCAACATTATGCAAGAGTTGGTATTTTTCAAGCCAATGCAGAAGTGCCAAAAACTGCAGTCCCCTGAACGGCCACTTGAGGTCCCAGAAGCGAGTCATTCCCAATAGACCCCTATGTTAAATTCCCCAACTCTACAACAAAAATAAACATGTTTACAGCCTGGTGCAAAAGCATTTTTGGTCTCTATGGCTAATTTCCCCCTTCATGACAACTGTACCAGGGTGAATTTTTATATCAGTCACACATTTACATTCTTTTAAGGCTTTAAAAGTTATGCATAATTAAGGGCGTGGCTGCTTTTAGCGACAGGCTGTCTGTGAGGCGGCACCATAGTCTATGAGTCAGATCCACTCATGCTAGTCCACAGCTCCACCCTGGGAGTTCACAAACCAATGGGTGATGTCAAGGTAGCTACATTTTTGGCGATTTGGCGCCCCTACAGCTTCAGAGTGGTACACCACTGTCGTAAATGCAAAGTGCGCCTGCAGGTTGGCAAACTGTTTATACTGTCCTGATGTAACCTATAGAGATCTGTCTCATGGCCAATGCAAAAACGATGACAATCTAACATCAGAGTGTACATCCATGATGATGTTATTTATGAAAGATTGTGCCGTAGGTTGCATCGGTGTCCCACGGAGTCTCATGGACAGTTGTGCACGTACATTTGTTGACACAATGTTTACACAATAGCTGATGATGAACTTAGCATAGCAATACAGAAGGATGAAAATGGTAGCGAAATAACAAGTGTAATTGCAACCTAACACGAAACACAGGCTCAATCTCTTACCTGGAGCGAAAGCAGCCAGGTAGAACACCAGACCCAGTAAAACCAGCCAGGAGTAGGAGGTGGGACAGTAGTTGTAGGCCCAGTAGGTCTGATCTCTCATCAGGCTGGAGTTGGAGCATCTGGATAAAAGAGGCATACTTACTGACACTGACTTCAACTACAGGTGAAATGTGTCATTAATCAAAACCCTAAAATATATCCCGCATTATATTTTTAAAAAATCCCACCACAGTGTAGCCCCCGTTTGCTGCATCCTTAACACATACTCACGCAGCATCCTGTGACTCACCTGCCCCATGCTGCGTGCTCGGTGGAGGCCTTATTGACTGGCACACAGGAGGAAGTGAGGAGCGCCGAGCCGTTCTCACGGTAACAGAAACCACATCCAGGGTCCAGCATGCATGGCTCACAGAGCCTGCAAGCCAAACAACACACACATTAGCTTCAGTTTCCCTGAATTTAAAGTACTGAGTTGCACTATAACTCTAAAATATACTATCTGCCTAAACTACTAACAAGATTGGACCATAACAGAAAACAGCGTCCCACCCTCTCTAATTGAGACTCTAATTGGGTCATTAGCTAAATGAAATTAATATATGGACTGTTCCCCATATGCAGGAAGTGATAAATTACATCCTTGTCCTGTCTTATTATTATTATTATTATTATATTATTCCTTTGCCATAGTCAGTTGTGTGCTACGCTGTCCACATTTTTCACAAGGGCACACTTTGTTTTCCATGTGCCTCCATCAGGTTTGTTTGTTGTGGTGATCCTGATGGAAGTGTGTGAAATGTGTGTGTTTTGTTTCAGAGGTCTATTTTTGCAGGCTGCAGCGTCTCCGTGTGCAGGACACCTTGCTCTAATTTCACACTGAGGTCAACCAGACGAAAATAAAACCACGTATTAGTACTGGAGGGAAGCAAAAGTAAACAGTGAGGGAAGGTGAGGAGAGAAACGCAACAGCTTAGATTCAGCTGAGAGTCAGATGATGCATTTTTAAAATGTACACAATATTGATGTTTAATAAATATCATAGATTATGTATTAGCATAGCTGTGGAGTTTTCTCCTGTGTTTATCTGCACTAACGTGAGCTGCACAGGGTCATCTCTACAGTATGTTCCCAGGGTCCTGTGTCTCTTGATATAAACTAACATTATAAGAGATTAATAAGAGCCAGCTTCACAGTACAAATTGCTAAAGAACAAAGGGATATGGATGTTTTAAATGTGGACGTATCAATGTCTAAACTGTCTGCAAATTTAAGAGCATATTTTTCAAAGAGTACATCAGTAGGCTGTAAGCTGAAGGTGGGTAGTTTGAACATATTGACCCAGGGAAACGGAGGCTACTTGAACATTTGACCTAGGGCATAAACATTGCTGAGAACATAGAAACCTTTGAAAGGTCTCCTTTAATGAGTCATATTAAGTGGATATTGAGCTGGAGAACACACGACCATGGGAACATCGATACACTCCCAGCTGCACTGTGTCCTGGATGTTACTGTGTGAACATTCATGGCAGCATTAGCAGCTCTGGCCTTGCGCTTTTTTAAATTTGGGGAAACTTACGACCTATCTTACTTTACCAGTCATAAGACTTAGGCCCCGATCACACAGTTGCAGACGGTTGCAAATCGGTAGATTGATTACAGGTCGTGTAATCAGGCAGAGGGGACTTGCTGTAGCTCTGATTGAGGGTGAGAGGCTGTCAGTAACCTTCAGTCAGACCCCACTGGAGTCACCTTACGAATACATCTTTAAATGAGACGTCCCGTCCACAGTGAGTGTGAGAGGCCTGCGGTGGCTCTAGTGCTCCTTGGATGCTGGCGTGGTCAGCGAGGGGATGTGTGGGCTCATATGGAGTAAAGTGAACTCAATGAAGCCACTACAGTGTGGTAAAAGCACTCATGTCTTCAAATTACCCCTATATTTGTGTGTTACAGTGTGTGGGTGCTGGACAGCGAGTCCATTAGGCACTGTTTGTTGTTATGATGAAAGACCGTCGTTACACACGAGTTTCATCTTCGTCTGTGTAACTGAGAATAAATTGGGACATCGAGGCATCTGATCTCTGGCTCGCACGCAAACACTCTCTGTCTCTGTCTGTGTGTGTTTGCCCTTTGTTGCACATGGTGACAGTGAAGTGAAGTGCAGCTGATTTAGCCCTGCGGTTTGGAAGATGATAAAAATCATGTCAACAATATTTACTCAGCATCTTTATCGTGACAACCCACTACTTTAAATCTGTTATTAATAAATAAGAAGAAACACATGATAAATGTTGTGTCTTGGGCCTTTTCTATGTAAAGACCCTGAGGTATGAACTGATCGGGTAAAGCGCACAAATCTGACCTTCATCCAGACTCTGCATTTGCATTATACACTGGCACTAATTTTCACCTGGAGATCTGCATTAATGTATGTGTGAAAACTTGCAGTAACGTCACCACAGATATCCTTTTAGAAGG
>JAPZEB010000015.1:7150989-7161365 GCA_029783705.1 Chaetodon striatus | reverse complement strand
AAACAAGTCATCTAATAAAAAAGAACACTGCTTGTTGCACTGGGGGTGCAACATGGACATATGTCAAAATGTGGGTATGTCATGCACAATCAGCAATAACACTGTAACGTTAACTAGCTAACAAGTTAGCCACCAAGAAATCGGTATACTAGCTATTTTGTTATGCTTGTTATAAAAAATGGATAATAACATGTGGGAGTATTAGGATTGGGCGGCATGGCGGTGCAGTGGTTAGCATTGTTGCCTCACAGCAAGAGGGTTCCTTATCTGAACCCAGGGTGGGGAGTTCGAACTCCAGGGCGGAGGAGGCCCTCCGTGCAGAGTTTGCATGTTCTCCATGTGTCAGCGTGGGTTTTCCCCGGTGCTCAGGCTCTCTCCACCAGTCCAAAGACATGAAAGTTAGTGAATCTAAATTGTCCGTAGGTGTGAATGTGAGCGTGAATGGTTGTCTGTCTGTCCTGTGTTAGGCCTGTGATAGTCTGGTGACCTGTCCAGGGTGTACCCTGCCTTTCCCTCAGTGTCAGCAGAGAAAGACTCCGGCCCCCCTGCGACCTCGGATAAGTGGTTACGGAAAATGAATGAATGAATGAATATTTAGTGCACAGACATGACAGTGGTCTTGATCTTCCCATCTAATTCTGGGTAACAAAGTAAATGTTGAACTATTCCTTCACACCTTTACTTCAAAGGGATTTAGCTCCAAAATGTATGTTTACATTTCCAAAGTACAGAGCACAGAAATCAGTCATTTTGTCACTTCTGTTAGCTGCATTCCCATATTCATATGTTCAAAGCATACTTATGATTTGGGCACGAGGCTGACATGAGTCATACTGTCCTCAAATTGGAACACCGAGGTTCAAGCTACTGTGACAGCAACCATCTGCCCTGTTGACATTTCTTTGCACAAGACACTGAGGCTTTGTCAGCTCCAGGGATGCTGCTGTGTTACTTTGACTTCTGACCTCCCTGTGGTGGTGCTGGAAAACGTGCAAAAAGAAATGTCTCTCTTGAGGATCAGCATAGCACAGTCGCTGCCTTTTTATTTATTTTTCAGATGGTGAATATCTCAGTTTGGGATGAAACAAATATTTGACGCCAGGCTTTAGCCTCGCTGAGTCCCACTTGGCTCAGCAACAGAGCCCAGACTGTGATCTCCAACGCACACACACACACACACACACACACACACACACACACACACACACATACATGCAAGCAGCTCCTTTGGGAGGAGAAGTCTTAATAGGATGAGAGTGCGGCTGGACAGGCATGGAGCTGTCGGATAAAGAGGGAGATGCACACGGTGCCAAGAGATCAGACAAACAAGCCTGAACACACACAGGAAAGGAACACACAGGTACGGCCATGTGCCAGGATACACAAGTGACTGTGCAAACACAAGCACATATAAACATATCATAAACAAGGATGCATGAGCCTGCACATATGAAATGACACGCACAGGCTGATTATTTGGGAGCAGCTGTGTGTGGGAGGACTCTGGACCAGTGAACATCTCCTTTAGCAGTTTGACAAGCCGACCAGACTCTGTAAAGGAGGCTCCTGCTGACACACAAACACACTCGAGCCTTCCTTTTCTGTGGCCGGCTTCTCAGGGGGACATTATCGTCTTTGATTCCTTTCAATTCTGAAGTGCTGAAAGAGGCTTTTTAACTTTCACCGATTCGTATGCATTTTCGCTGCAGAAGCCGCCGCGTGGTCTTTTTAAAAAAGATGACAGGCAATTTTCACAACACGCTCTGAAGCAGTCAAATACATAAGTTAAGTCTCAATTTAACACCTTCTCCTGAATTAAAGGAGTCCCACATAAACAGGCTCTGTATATTTTCTTAAGGTTTTTGTTATTCAGCTAGAAATCAATAGATAGAAATAAGTCACTCATATCTAGGGCCATCAGAGCTTTACATGAACTCAGCTTCATCTCAATACACTCTATTTACTCAGTCACACACAACTGAATCTATATTAACGACAACCACAACACCACGTACAATGACTTCAAACTGAGCCTCTTACACTGATAACTACTCTGACATTAATAACAGCTACATGATTTAAGACAGTGCGAGTTTATTTCTCCGATACCACACAGAAAAGTATCTCAAAAATACCATGAATTCAAAAACAGGGAGAAATTCCCACTAGACAACGAAATGCCTTTGAAGGAATGTGGGCTTATTTTATAATCCACTGTCACTATAGGAAATAAAAAGCTATTCCATGACTGAGAAGCTGTGACCAGCAAAGTCATACCAAACATCTGAATCATATCACAGCTTGAAGTTAAATTATGCAGCACTTGCAACCAGGGACATGCTTATTTTCTGCA
This sequence comes from Chaetodon striatus, assembly GCA_029783705.1. Taxonomy (NCBI): domain Eukaryota; kingdom Metazoa; phylum Chordata; class Actinopteri; order Chaetodontiformes; family Chaetodontidae; genus Chaetodon; species Chaetodon striatus. The sequence continues at coordinate 7,159,012 of JAPZEB010000015.1, read as the reverse complement.
CCTATAATGTAATTAGTTTTGCATTAGAGAGTGATTAAAAAAAAATTCCAGAGTTCTCAAATGGCAGCCCAGACGCTGGTAAAGCGTATATGATAATACCATAATTAACAGCCACCATATACCGTATGTTACAATCCACCCACCCCACACGTTTGTGCAGTAGTGACAAAATCATGGCTCTAGTATGAATGTGCTAAAGTTAAAGATAAACAACATAAGACTAAACAGATGCTGTAAAAATTAGTATTAACAGGAGCCTTAGAAGACAATGTCTACAGTCAGATGATAAACCCTGATGATGTCATGGTGATGTCATTACGGTTCTCTTGGATTGGGATTGAGGCTTGAAATTTTTTAGAAAAATCCCCCGTAACAAATATGGGACGCGTTTCAAAGCAGGGGCTGTCTGATTAAAGATACTATCCAAGTGCATTATGGGAAATGTAGGATCTTTCTATCGTGTACGGAAACTGTTTTATTTTCGCATCATTGGGCATATATTGCAATTCAAGTGGTGACATTGGTCAATCACAAGTCATTTCAGAGAGAGGGTGTTCCTATTGGCTGTTCATAAATGCAGATGCATGTGCACTTTCTTCAGTGAAAGCCCAAATTTGCCTAAAATGGCACAGAGTCCAGGGGTCTAATTTATAAAACAATGCTTAGGATCCATACTAAAAATGTATGTACGGACAAGCGCCAAAAATGGCAAGGGCCAAAAAATATGTGACAATTTCTACAATTGAGCTTCCACCTTATCATCTGCATCGCCAATTTTCTGTCTCCAAAATCTAGTTTCTACCAGAGGGAGAACGGGCAGCAGTTCCAGAGAAAGACCCCCAGTCACTGACTGAAGGAACCTGAATCCATCCAGCGCAAACCCCAGCTTCAGGGGAAGTGGACAGCCTTGAATCCCTGCCGGATCAACAAACTTTCTGTTGCTGCTGTTACACAGGCTAAACTTTGTGCTGCCGCTGGCCACCAGCCTGCCGTGACACCCGGCAGAATGGGGGTTTGCGCAGGCTGAATTCTAGCCGCTATGGCCGCTGACTTAAGGTCCGTTTCAAGAGCTGCTGTCAGCTCTCGTCCTGATAAAGCAGTCAACAGTGGCCGGGAGCACGGTGGAGGGGCCGTGGAGTGGCTCATGTCTCATTTGTGGTCTGATAAACAGAGAGAGAGCGGGGCAACAAGGTAAATGAGTAAGTATGGTAAGTGCAAATCTACAAGAAACACTGAGTCATAGTGTGAAGCACATGCATATGCCAATGTGGGTCTGGGGGGAGTGTCGCGGTGCCTTATATGACAGGCATCAAGTCCCACCCCTAGCACACATCGGACACATCATGTGACAAACACAGTTTTTACATTTATTTTTTATTTAAGTTATTCCTACTCTTACTGAAAGATCTGTACCTCTTCCACCTCTGCATTAGCTTAAAATCATGTGTGAACAGCCCCTTTTAAAACTTGATTTCTAACCTGAAGAGCCGATCTCCAGAGCTATGACTCAACAGGTGATATCTTTTTGGCCATTGTCTCTATAATGACCGGATTGTGGGTCGTTTAGCTCGGGATATCTCTCAACCTCAACAACGAGTCTCTTGTCATCCAATCTTTGTCACACACGAAACAGCAACAGCTACAGAGTTCTCTTAATGCATCAATGATGAGGAGAGGAGTCGAGCTGCCATAGGAGCAGAGAAAAAGAGATGTAACAGGAGCTGGTATGTACAAGCAGAGGGCGAGTGGGGAAAAAATACATTCAATTTCAGAGCAGCAAGGCTGGAAATAGGACAGTGGTGTGAAGTACCACACAGCGGCCCGTCCAGGAGTCACCTAGCTGCCGCCAGTGTGGGGTTGTACGTTGAAAATAATAGGGGGCGTATTTTTTGCCGGTGTGTTTTGGCCTTTAGACAGAGGGGGGAGAACTGCAGGAACGTGCATTTTCAAATTCTGCCATTTTTTTCTTTCTTTTTTCAGATTTCTGCCTACTCCAGCTTCAAATATATTCTTTAGCTTGTCTGGTTTACAAATATTTTGGAAAGACGTTAAAATTTACAATTTATAGGAGTTTGTTTGTTGACTTTGGGGTTTTTGTCAATAAGCTACTGTATGTTTCAGTTCCAGTGTTCAAAGTCAAGATTAAATGTGAAGCTGAGCTGTAACCGCAGACGGTGAAGAGGAAGTGATGCATTTATGGGCTGAGCCATTTCCATGGCGCTAACGTAGTGTAGCGTGATTGGTAGATCCCTTGAGACCAGAGCAGAGGACTGTTATCTGATTAGCCGACAGGGAAATCAGGATTCATGGTCCGAAGTCAACTATCAAGAGAGTGGAGAGCTGATGGGCGCCTGAAGAAGAGCTAAATTTACTCGGCCAAACACACATAAACACATTCAGACACAATCAGTCATACAGACACAATATCTGTTCCCCTCTTGCGCCCTTTGGGGTTCACAATGTAGCTTTTCTACAAAAATACAAATGCAAATAGACACATTGGTGCTCACTCATACATGCTCACATACATGCTCACAAAACACACAGCTTCATTTCCTCTACTGAACACCACCCAGCTGTAATTTAATCAGATGAGATACTGAAGAAGGATGGCAATGAAAAACAAGTCGGCGAGCAACCAGTGAGCCACAAGCACAGTGATTAAGTCTCACAGCACTGCAGTAATTGCACGTCAGTATTCCACATTGAATCTTTCCAGCTATATCTGCCTCATTACATTCAGTCTATACTGCCATACCACTATTAGCTTAAAACTTCAAGCACGATGCATTCAGGTGTTGATGCATAAACAGTACAAGTTAAAAATACCAGCTCTTCTGAGAGATGAGCACTCAATGTGATAGAAAAACACACAAAACCTCAACGTAGACAGCACAACACACACACACAAAGCTCACTACAAAGGCACGACTCTCTTTATTTATGTCAATCTACCCACACAAGCTCTGTGATCATCTCTCCGCCATCGCTACCTGCGTGGATCCCCTTTGATTTCACATCTTACCACCATTCAATCCAGCAAATACTGATCGCCTCACTCTAACACCGTAAGACCGCAGTTTGTTTGTACAGTGAGCAGGGGAAGCCGGGGGTGTGTTTTTAATGAGAACGAGGTCCCTCTTCTTCTTCTGTCTCTTTGATATTCACTGGAGGAATCTCCAATTAGTTCTTTTCCTCTGCTACCTGCTTTCGGGAAACACCCCAACTTCTCCGCAAAACAACCCCCATGGCCAATTAGAGCTGCCGTTTAGCACCATTGGTCCTGTCAGATGTTTCTTTTTATTCATGCTTCACACATGTGCCGCTACCACAGTCAGTCAGCTTAATGAAATATACAGCGGAGAGAGGCGTCTCGCTTTCCAGTAATAGTGGCAAGCATCCATCCACAGGATTTACGATGACAGATTAATTTGTAAATCCGTTGTAAATAAGTAAAATATATATCTATCCACTGATCAATATAGGGGCGAAAACCGGCTGAACAATGGCCAATCAAGAAAACAAAGAGGCCCAATGAGGCGGTGGATGGAAGCACAGGAGGAATTATTCAGACAGAAGAAAAAGTCTGTAAGAGAATAGCTCTTTCTATCCATGCAATCACCGTGTCCTCAGGGAGTAAGTGGCTGGAAGCGGGCTTCACTTACATAACCGGGAGAGCTGCAATCAAGGACTGAAGCCTGAACAGGCAATCTACAGCCCTCCTACCTCAACCCCCATCTCCCCTCTAATTATTCCTTCTCCATACTTCCTCTCTCCTCTTCTTTCTCACCTCTCCTCTGCTTCCTCATCAGAGCAGGATCACGACACCTCGCTCTCTACACTGACAAGATCAGAACAGAGGGTCAGGACTAATGGAGAGCAGAGATAAGGTCCATCACTGCGACGGGTGTTTATGGAAGCACATGCAACCAAATTACAAAGAAACTGCTGTTTCTACAATGTTGAAACTAAAAAGCCATCATGTAATCAAGCTCAATCTCCCTTTAAAGCTACACTGGGCGAAGTTTTAATTGCAAAACTACTGTCATGTTAAAATAAGACTGACATTTTTGTAAATATGCTTATTTGCTTTCTCGCCAAGAGTTAGATGAGAAGTCTGTACGCTAAATAAGAAGCTACAGGCGGGAGACAGTTATCTTAGATTAGCATAAATACTGAAAACACAATAAGATAGCTAATTTTGCTCTGTCCAAAGATTTATGGGAGGTTAATAGAGTGTAAAAACAACAAGTTTGCGGAGGGGAGGTTATGTGCTGGAATATTTCTTAGACGGAAACAGTGACTTCCTGTAGTCTTCTTTTCTTTACCATGACATTGCTGTGGCAAAACATTACATTTGTAACCTTTGGACTGAGCCAAGTTAGCCATTTCCCCATTTTCAGTCTTTATGCTAAGCTAAGCTAGTACGAATCTGACATCACATACATGCATCATGTAGTTTCATATTTAACTGACAGATATGGGGGTGATATAAATTAAGCTTGGGCAGAATCATGGTTTTATAGTATTCCAATGGTATAATTTTTAATAGTCAAAAATACACTCCTCTTTCTATAAAACTCATATGGAGATGCTGTATTGGGGATGTATCCTATGTAGTGACCATAACCTACCACCAGAGGTCAGTCTCTATTGGTGGAACAGGCAGCTGAGCTGAGAGAGATGGTGATTGTGAGTGGTGGGGATAACGTTACAGGTCTACTAAAAGCCAACCAGTTATGTCAGAGAAAGCTTATTTTCACATCTAACTCTGTTAATAAAGGAATTTTTTCGACCAAACCAGAGCTGGCGATTGTTTGAACAGTGGGCAAACTAACTACGATGACTAATGAGACTAACCAAGGCGGTTTTTGTGCGCTGTATTTTGCTTCTGTAAAGACTGAATGAAGTGTATTTTGCTATGAATTAACAAGGCAATTACACTAGTCTTTGTTTGGTGAAAGACAGAAACTTGAATTCAGAAGGTGTACAGTTGTATTTATTTGTATAATAAGGAAAATAAGTGTAATAATATTAACTGCTCTTGACATTTTGCGAGATTATTGTGTTTATCTCTTAAACCGCAAAAGCTAGGAGAGCTTGTGGAACGTAGCACACTCACTGCTTTGGGGTGAGATGGGGGGTGTTAGCGCCGCATACAAATACCATTATATACCACTATGAAATGCCAGGATGGTGTGAAAAAAGATAGCGCCCTAGTCTACCATAAATCTTTTCCTCTGACTCTAGGCGAAGAGGCAAATGGGTGTATTTTTGACAATATTGATCTATAGCTCCTTTTACTGTTGGTAAGCAGTTTGACATTTTTTGGTGGGCGGGGCTTAACTGGAGGCAACAGTTCTCCACAGACATTAGCTAGCGCTGGCTAGCATGTTCTTTTGTTTGTTGAGGACAACGGAGGAAGATACAGTAAATACAACAGTAAATACTTTTTCTCTAACCTAATATGTCATGTGAACGTTTCTGATGATCCCCTCCATCCAGTCCTTTCATCGTTTCCCATTAAACCATAGTTGTCTTTGTTTTTGTTGTGGGCTTTGAGCCATGACTCCTTCTATTCTGGCTCCCAATAACACAAAAAGACGACATTTTAAGACTCCTGTGTAGCCTACAGCCCAGTGGTGGCGAGGCGTGTTCACCTCATGCTAACAACCTCACGTCTTTGTGTCGTCGGCCCTAAAAGGGTCTGCTCTTTCAATCTGGGTGAAATCACTCTAAAAGCTGAACAAAATTCTAATCTAACTGATCATTATGCCAACATTATTAGTTGCTCATCATGTTCATGATTATGTTTTGCTTGTCAATGGTGACTACAACTTGTTATTAAAAAACAACAACAGAAGAATCAGGTAGAATCAACAGTGACTCAGTTATTACGACTAAAAGCTCCTCTCAGTCTAAATTCTTCATTATGTTATTTAGATAAAAAATAAAGTGCTGTTTTAAAGCCCAGACAGTTGAGATGGATAAAGACTACAGGCAGACTTACCAGAACAGCTCCATGTTCAAACTGGCCACTTATGTAATTTTTACAGACTCTGCACTCTGTGACAGTAAAGATTTCGGAATTCTTTCAAATATATTTTTACTGAACCAAAGTGAGGTTATAGCACCATGAACTGCAGTCCTCCAGCGCCTCATAAATAGCCTGTGCTTTTCAGAGATAAAGAGCCCTGCTGGTGTTTTCTCCTGTATTATTTTTCAGCACACTGAAGCACTTGAGGAAGCCTTTCTTTCTGCACTCTTTGAGTCTTTGTTAGCCCATAATATCTATTGGACCACTCTGACATCAAGTGGAGGCACGGTATGTTGAGAGGAGGAAAATCAAATCAGCTGAAGAAGAGTCTGTCGAGTGCGGTACCTGTAAAAGAAGTAATTCTTGTGTCACCTTGAGGTAAGAAAGTCACCGAGAGTGTACATGAGAAACTTATGAATGTGTGTGTCCTGTTGCTTTGATAGTGTGATGAAGGAGCAATGTATTTTTGAAGAGCAGGGATCTCTTTGATTGATTCTTTCCTGGAGAAATGAGAATCACTCCGGACCTGTAGCGTTAGGGAGAAACAGCATTTTAAGTGGAGCTGATCAAATCTTGTCAGCGTCTGCAGATGCAGGGGAGCAGCTGTGTTTATCTAAGGGCACCGAGGGGCCATTGGTTGCCAGGAGCTGAGCACCAGACAGACGGATGGATGGATAGATAGATGGAGTGGAGTCTCAATCACACACACACACACACACACACTGACTGACATAGATAAATACACAACAAATACACAACACAATGGCACAGCACCCTACACTAACCCAACATAAATATATGGCATTAAAATTGTGGTTGGAAAGTATTACTGAGACCGCCAGCATTCACCAAAATTTCAAATAATTAACAGGAAGTCCAGATCTGGTCTGCATAGCCTGTGAAAGATCTTTCCTCTTGATCAACACCTGATGTTCACGATGTCAGATCTGTACAGCTACAGTCATTCTGGATTTCTCTTTTCCCCAACTTGTAAAACGTGTACAGTATGCTGCTGAGTGGAGTGCATTGCTGCTGGGCCAAATTTTGCTGCATTCACTAAGCAATGACAATAAAGCATCTTGTCATCTTATCAATGAATGGACAAAAATACCATATGATTATTCTAAGCCCCACAGCTAAGTGCTAAGTGGGTGTTTGTGCTTTGAAACGATTATGGCTAATGAAAACTTGTGAGTCGTCCCATCACTGTGGGCACGACATGTGTATATAATATTTTTGGCATTGCCTATTACTGTAAGCCCCACAGCTAGTGGGTGTGTATGCTGTGTGGTAACACGACTGTGGTCAATTATAATGCCAATCCTTGTGGGCATTCAGTGTTTATTTACTAGGCGTTATTGTCATTTCAGAAGATGCAACACTATTTCATACTGGTGGGCTGCACATTGTGGTCAATTTTGTTGCAGCATTGCCTTGGTGTGTTTAAATGCAATCCAAGCTTAGTTTAGTCATCCAACCCATGGCTTTAGCAGCCTCTCTGTGTTCCAGCACCTCCTGATTTACAAATTAAGCACTACGTCAGCCCTAACTCACACTTTCCCCTTCACGCTGCCTGTTCAAGGCAGGAATATTGCCCCGTTATGCTGCATTGCCATTCTGTATATAAGGTACAATTGTGGAATGGGGGGACAGAGTTGTCTTGCCTTTAAGTCGCCACAGGAGGTAGTAACAGCACTGAAACGGTGTCTGTATAAACAGGACAGCCAGCAGGACGGGACCATGAGCAGGAGGGGTGTGACGTTTTGACAACATGTTATGTATGTGACCCGCTGCATGGGATTAAATAAGCAGCTAGACACAGTTAGCAGCTAACTCAGAGAAGAACCTTCCAAGCAGATGATAAGTTTAGCCACCATATAACTGAGAAGGTAAATCACTGTTAAAGGAGAAGTCCGCTATTTTGCACTTTGAGCCCCATTCCTGGTTGTTTATGATGAAATAGAGTGGTTAAGACCAAAATCTTGA
>JAPZEB010000015.1:7127403-7138447 GCA_029783705.1 Chaetodon striatus | reverse complement strand
GCTGTCATCAGCTGCCTGCTGCATCTGGAAAGCTCCAATAACCCGCTGAACACTACCTGCCCAGCACCAAACGGCAGACAAAGTCAGTGACTAGCTGGTGAACACAGTGGAGCCTTTATGTCATGATCCTGAGTGTGTTCCTTGTTTCATGTTACTCATCCATGTTTAATCTGCTTCCTGTTTTATTTTGTAGATTCTCTCCTCATGTGTTGTGTCTAGTTTTACTTCCTGTCTTTGTGTGTTTTCCCGCCTGTTTTCTGTCACACCTGTCTCGTTAGTCCTTCCCTGTTTCCACAGTCTTCCCTTCACACCTGTTCTGTATTAGTCTTGTTTGCTCCACCCTAGTGTTCCCCTCCACACCCTTGGTGATAGCCAGTCCCTCCTTTTGCGCATGTCTTCCTACTCCAGGTGCGTCTTGTTCCTGTGATTAGTTTTCTGTGTATATATACCTGTGTGTTTGTTCTTTGTCAGTTTGTCTGTGTTCCTCCTGGGTGCATTCTGTGGTCGTTCCTGCATTTGTCCATGCCTTATGCTTGTATTCATCCTTGTTCTTAGTGTTTTTCCAGTTGGTTTTCAGTTAGGTTTTTGTTCTGTTTTCATTTGGACGTTGAGTTGCCCGTCCGTACTGGATGTTTTCAGTCAGCTACATTAAAGCTCGACTTTTTTAGAAACTCAGGCTGTCTGTTGGTCTGCATTTGGGTCCTCCTCTGAACTGACACGTGACACTTCAGCAGCTTTAGAGCCAGATATTTCCCTCAGTAGCTGGTGGAGACCAAAACAAAGCTAAAAGGAGAGGACTAACATTTGCTAGGTGGACAGAAACATGAGTCCAAAAATAATATAATGCCACTATTGCTACTTTATCTTCTCAATCTTTATACACAACACTGTTGCATACATATGTTCAGCTCCTGCTAGACTTTTTTTTTTTACCTTTTAACTCCCCTCATGTTGCGTTAAATTTGTGACAACACGCATTCACCACTGAATTTTAGCTGTAGATCCAGCATATCTGACGGCTACAATACCTGTCAAATGGTGTGCAGACTATACCTACATGGGGCACCACGGGTGTATGCCAGCGTTTTGCACTAAGACGACAACATTTACACCGCTGAAATGTAAGGAAATAAGTATTTTCACACTTTAAGTTTCCTAATCAAACTTTTATTAATTGATAATGATTTGCAAGTCCATGTAGAGAAGAAATCCACAAACATAATATTTTTGTGTTTGGAACATAACTGGTTTCTGAACAGGTTAAAAAGAGCCATCTGTTTACATAAAAACAAATTCTTTTTGTAGTCTACTGAATGCTCTAATCACCACTAATCACCTGCGTCCAAATGTGGCTTTTCCTGGTTTTTGCTTTCACCTTGTTTGCTGTAAAATTAAACAAAAAAACATTCTCCATGTCATGTAGCTGTAGATAAAGTGGTCTACTGCTTGTTACTGCCTCCATCACTCAAGTCCATTCATGACCTTTGTTTTTGTAAGGTTACATCTCAGTCTGCTCAGTGTTGCTTGGAACAAGAATTGTTATAAACAAGCCCTCCAAAGAAATCAATGTGTTCAATACAGTGCACTATGAAGTTTCTCATGAAGAATGGCAATATAATGGCCGACAGATCTGGCCTGCAATATTGCCGCAATATTGCTTCTCTATCATAATTGCTGCCCCAACACCTCCATTTTCCACTTCACTTTCTCTTTGTCTGCAACCTCTCCTCCCCCTCCTCTCTTTCAATCCCCCCTCTCCTCCTCCTGTCTCCCCTTTGCACCTCTCAGACTGAGAAGACGGTAATCAGAGCTCATTGACTTGGGGCTGACACCACATCATCATCACATCTTTGAGCAAGTTTCAAAGAGATGAAGTAGACACTGAGAGTTTTTATATCTTTCTTTCCACATATGCCTGACGTTAAAGTCCAAAAAATACAACAAGTCAATCATAACTACAATAACCTCTACTGGAAATAACCAGCTTCAAGACAAGGAAGTCAATGAAAACCATGTATTTAAATCAGCAAGAAACACTGACGATCAACGTAATTTAATTAAACTCTGGAAAAACCACCTTGCAGCTGTATGACTCCAGTCAAGTTGCAGTACACATGCATGTCTGTCCAGACTCATATAATACTGCATATGTAGCCAAGACCTTCACAGAATGTAAAAAAAAAAAAGGTATTTAAGTTCAATCCTCATACACTCTTTGCCCCTCCCACCTAACCATTACCCCTCAATTATTGCGAATTTGCGTCTTGTTGGGATGGAGGAGTATGGGTGTGAGTGTTCAGGCTACATGACCTCCAAACTGAGGTTTTTTTTAGAGGCACACTGCAAACTTAATGTCATGGGAAATCATCAGCAGGATGGCTGCAAGGGCAAAAAAGGAAACCCACAACTGTATGTTCTTCATTAGTAAAACTGTGATAACCATCTCATGATTTTGAAGGTATAATGGTCCTTCTCTTTATAAACAGCATAACAAAAAAAATTCCCTACGCCTCTATTCCACTTACGTATGTGACTGGTGTCCGTAGATTCGTAAATATACAGATGATGCTGCTTGTGTCCAACGCAAGGAAGTGCATTTCTTTAAGGATGGATGGAAACCTGACAGAAACTTCCTGTATCCATGGGGGAGAGGCTAATTTGGTCCATTTTACACCATCCAGTAATTTGAATATGCACTTGGAAAATTACCGAGATGGAAAAAGGACCTGCTGCAGGTACATGGCATATTTTGTTAAATATTTAATTAAAGAGACGTACGAACGGCTGAACGAGTCATAATGACAATCTGACTGTATATAATGTATAACCATATTTTAGCACAGTAACGCTACTCAGATTCACAATGTGTTAAAACTAGATAAGTTATTTTTAATCAAGCAAACTTACTTGACAATTTACACAGGCAACTGAATTGAAGAAAACAGCATGTTAGCCAGTTAGCATCCTGTTAGCTTCGCTAACACACTGTCATATGGTCTCTCCAAAATCCACCACAAAAGTTCATTTTTTTAAACGTTCTCTGGGCATATTTTGGACCGAAATATTAAGGAGGGGAGGAGGGTCGCAGGCACATTGAATATTATGGAAATAGATGGACTTCCATTTGCCTTGTCTCCGTACACCAATGTAAGTGGCAACAAGGCGTTAGTAGTATGCTGATGCTGATGTCAGCTAATGTTACACTGTTATTGCTGATCTGTGTGTGACAGTCCCACATTCTGACACATTTCATGTTGAACCCGTTTGATGTCATATGACGCCCAAAATTTTACTTAAGTCCAGCGGCAAAGTTGCTGCACTTGTTACCACTCCCAGGATATAGGTGCAGACAGTTGCAAACGTTAGCCTGCACAGCACAGCTGGTGGCCTGGAAATGAAGCAGTGTCCTTTTTTATTTGATGACTTGTCGATTAATAGCATGAAACTAAGTTGGGAACAAATTATGAGCATCCATGCTTTTCGATCTCCAACAGATAAATGGCAAACATCTTTGTGATGATGCCATTTTTGCCATATTTGCATCTGTTTATATTAATGCAGTTAAAGGGCACTAAAAAAGCAGTGTTAAGGGTAAATATAAGAAATGGGATTGGGACTAGGTGTATTTTTTTTTTTTTTTTGCAAAAGGTGGATGCTTAACACACATCTTCAACCTGGCAACCCAGAAGATCCTTATAGTCAGCACAGTTTCAAGGTGGGCACCCAAGATTAGTGTCACCATTACAGCATCTGACCAGATGTTTCCCCTTCTGTTCCTGAGTCACAGTGTTGAATAAAAGCCGGAAAAGTGTTTCTGCAGAACTTTATGACGTCACAGTGAACGTGACCTTTGAACTTTTTAAATAGAAAATGTCATCAATTCATCATTTTATCCTGTAAGACATTTGTGTGAATTGAGTTATGAGTCCAAGTCGGCGTTAGTGCTGTACAGTATTAGGAAAAAAGTCCCTCAAAGTCTTCTTGAGATATCACATTTGCGAGACTGAGATGTACATATGTACGTACGTACAGACAAACTCAAACATAAAGCCTGTGGCCATCGCTGTCGCAGGCACAGAGGCATACAAATATTTTGTTGTACCATAACAGTTGCCATAATCTCTCATTATATAGTTGTACTGTACTGTATATAAGATGTGCCTTAAATAGGATACTGACTTGATTTTGACAGGTGATGATAGCGATGTGGTGATAGCTACGTATGTGTTGAGCTGTTCGTTCTATAAAAATCCTTCTGTCATCTTTTTGACCACTGGGCTGTTTGCACCTCACGAAATTCATGATGTGTTAAGTGTGTGTGTGTGTGTGTGTGTGTGTGTAAGAGAGAGAGGAAGAAAGGGAGAGAGGGAGGTTTATTCACACTCTAATCGTCTGAGGGGAGAGGAAAAGGGAAGTGAGAAGTGTTGTTTCCATGGTAACTGACATGTCAGCAAAGGGGCACTGTGCGTTTTTGTTTTTCCAGGTGAGAAAAACAAAAACGCACATGCACGCACACACCACAAAGCTACAGGTAAACATCTAAAAATCACTGCAGGAGTTATGATTACAGCAACTGACCATATGTAGCAGGGGCCAAGGGTCAATCACGGTGGAGTATTTCGAACCAAAGGAGCAGATCTTTCAGAGAAAAAAGGCTAATTATGGGGTTTAAGGACTGAACCAGGTTTCTCCTCGGAGGATCCATGGCTGCAGTGTAACACCAGACTTAATAAGCACTCTAAAGGGCAACAAAGACAAATTGGTGGAGCGCCTGCTTTTCTTTAAACTCACATTGTCTCAAAACCTTTAATGTTTATTACATTTATGTTTGTTTAACTCTTCATCGTGTTGGAGACCGATTCACTTGGCCATTTTTTTTTTCAAATCTTTCCATCCAGGGCCTCATCTCCTGAAAGCATCTCAAAGCTGGTATGATTGTAAAATTCATCATGCAAACCCTCTTAAGATGAAGAGGTGTTTCATAAAGCATCCTAATTTAAGACACTTCTACAGTAGATTAATGAGTGCCTACTACCTACTAATGGGAGGTTGAGAGCATCTTAAGAAGAGCTGGTATCTGTGGAAGAACTGCAACCTCCGTGTTAAGTCTCGTTTATACTCCCTGTACACACGAAAATGAACGTTGTCACCATCACTGCCCTCATACTTCCATGTGTCTTTTATGTTGCCATAGATACATCGACTACATGGTCCTAAAGAGCCGAGTCAAAAGTTTCTGACAACAACAAACATGGCAAGGGTGGAGGAGGTCGTATTAATGTACCTTCAAATGAAGGCAGCGCTGTAGACAATGGTGGTCAATGAGGCCATCAAATACATCGTGACATGTGTCCGAAGAATTCTTTTCACTGTATTACTAATTTTTTTCTGTTCCACCGTTTTTAAAAATGTCTAGGTGTGTCCTACAGTTGTGTCTCGCTTGAACTAAGCTAAATTTCCCCCATGATTTCTGGTGGTACTGCTCTGTTTGGTCCGAATCCCCAAGCCTTCAGAAAACATGCAGAAATATGGACAAAATGAAAGCAAAGTACTTACAGAAAGATTTGTCTCTGCCTGTTTATGTATCTAATGTTGAGCATTAATGAGCCTGTAATAGACCTTTTTATTGTTTTTGTTTATTTTAAAGTCTATACATCATCATGCTCATTAATGTTCTCAGTTAAGTGGCATTTAGTGTAAAGTGATTGAGATGTAAGCCTTTATATTTTTTGAAAAGTTGTTTGAAAAGTCAGACCTGTTACCCCCTGTGAAGTTTTGGCAACCCCTAGTGTGGGTCAGGACCCCCAGGTTGGTAATTGGTGCTGCAGACTTATCCAAAAGTAATCCCTCTCATCACTCATGACCCATTCTCAGTGTGCGACAGTGTATTTATCTGCAGAGACTCTGTCCTCCGCCTGAATTTTCTTATTTTCTCCTTATTTTGCTGTGTTCGGAACATTTCCGGGCACAGTGCAAAAATGAGGTCGGGGCTTTATAAAATGGTAGCGACCAGGTGACCAGAACTTCCTGCTTTTGGTCAGTGAGGTGTGGGTTTGACGTCACCTGACCATGACCAAGTCAATCAGGAGACTCAACCAAACTAACTAACCAAAAAAATAGTTTTGAACCTTCCTTTAAACTCTCCATCTGTCTGTCTATCAATCCCTCTGTCCTCTCCATCTGCCTGTCTGCCCGGTTGCTAGGTGACAGCTGGTCTCCAGGTCATACGTCAGCCCTAAAAAGAGCGTGCAAATTGCAAACATACAAGTGGTGCAGGCATGAAATGATGTGGCACAGATGGTGGTCACACATTAACAGATGATTCACTTTAAATTTAGTAGTGAGAGACCTTGAGACCAAACACTGTGATTTAAGAACTACACTGACGAGAATGAGAAGAGACATGAGAAACGCTAGTCGTCTGTTCTGCTGAAAGGTGGAAGTGCATTATAAAGGTCAGATCATGTTGTGTCATGTAGTGTCTGCCCTTTCTGCCAAATCCTCCGCAAAGTTGTATTTGTTAAAAGTTTCAAAAACCTTCTTATATTAATCTGAGACTTCAAAATAAAACACTTTGAAAGTGTCTTACATAGAAGTTTGCCAAGACTGCAGTAAATGGCTTAAAGCTGTCTTGCAGTTCCACTGATGTGTCACAAGAGTCTGACCCTCAGACTGCATTATGCCTTCAAAATAAAAGAGAGACATGAAAATCTGTGACTTGCTGCCTTTCAGTCTTATATGAATTAAATTTACTAGGACTTTTATACTATACAGAGCTGGTTTTATACTATATCATACAACAAGCTGTGACTGTAACGGGTGGTATTTGGAACCAAAAGCAGCACAGCACAGACCGGGAACAGCTGGTAATGATGTTTACTGTGATTACTCAGCAGGTACAGAGCAGGGCTAGTAAACAGCTCACACAATGCTGTCCAACACTCCAGCGAAGTCTCTCCGCAAAGTCTTTGGCAGCCCGGCTGGTTTGGCAAGCCATACTGAGCCAAGAGGCAGATGAGTAAGCAGGGGTGGTAGCCCAACAACAAACACAGTTCAGTTCGACAGCAGGCAACGGTACCGTGGAGAAGCAGGTAGGAGACGTAGTCGAGAAGGCAGAAGATCTGAAACCAGTTGAGTACTCAGACCAAGCAGAAGAACCAGAAGGGAACAGGCAGAGGGTAGGTCGAGGCCAGACGTAGGGTTGAGAAGCCAGCAGGTAAGTACGCGGTGAAAATCTCTGCACCACAGGAAACCAAAGGTAAGCTGGCTGGAGCACTTGTTGGAAACGCAAAGCAACCACAGGCAAACAGTAACCAAGAACGCAGAGGCAGGTCTTGTGGTCAGGTACAGAAGGTTGATGCGTTTATCAGGGATCAGACGAAGCAGGCAGGTCAGAGGTGTCTGGAGAGTCTTGCATGAGTGGCAAAGAACAAAGAACTAACTAAACTATTTACTCAACCTTGGTTGAATAAATAGTAGGTATTGTAGGTACATACGTAGGTGTGTTCTTGAAATGTCACATATACTCTACAGCAAAACAGTTGAACAGTTGAACACAACCAAAAAGCTGTTTAAAATACAAAAAATACTATTTGTAGGCAAACTATCTGAATTAAGTGACAAATAAAAAAGAGCAACCATTTGTTGATAATCTGAATAATGCCGATATGGTGTGTCATAATAATAACAAATCAAATAATGAATCCTAAAATGTTATTTACAGTAGTTTATTTTGAAATGTCTGTTTCATACACATCATAAATATATGTGATATACTGTGTGAGTTGCTTAATTTGCTGTTTTTAAAGGGGCTCTGTGAAATTCGGACCATATGAGCTGTCTGGTAACAGTTCCCAACATAGAGGTGGCTAAGCTGGCAGCTAACAGTGCTAACTCAATAAATAGTGTTAAACAATGGCAACAGTGCTGACAGAGCTAACTGTGTTAACCCTGGGGGTAACGTGAAAGTTCCAAAACAACACTGTCCTAATGTCAGCGTAACCGCTGTATGAGCGCAGTGCAAAGCTATGGCACTGACCTTGACCGTGGAATACACACACATGTACTATCATACGTGCACAACTGGACCGGCTTACCTCAACAAACCACAAAGAAGCTCAGATTATAACGCACACAAAGGTAGCGTGACTTCACTGTCTGCTCAGGACGCCATTACTCCACGATATCTTTATATAGCAAGTAATAGTTTGCCGCTATATTAACGCTCTGAATGTCAAATACAGCACCTTGAAATGCCAAAAGGAACAAAGCAGTTTTGTTCTGTAATTAAGTTACACTTACCTCTAATGTTAACTATTATAATGAGCATAAATGAATGTCAAGGTAATGATTTTTATTCAGGAACAGAACTATAATCAGAAATACTTTATTGATCCCTGAGGGGAAACTGTGAAAACAAAGAGGGTACAGCTTAATAATATGCATGTAAAAATAAACAAGCACAAAGAAAGCTAAAAGTTGGTAAAAGATAAGAAAAAATAATAAACCATCAGGAGCAACTGCAACAGGATGCATGCACGGTCGGCAATGGAGTGACTTGTCAGGACCCTCTTGGAAATGACACAGTGCATCTCAAGAGGTACTGTAAGAGTATAGAGAACTGCCAAATGCCACTGAATTCACAGCCAGATCACAACCACACATCCATCCCATGTTATTCTACTCTGGGTAATCAAGCAGCATAAGCCTGTGGCAAATGGGTGCAGAGGGTACAAGATATTTTATGGACATTCAAGAACAAACAGCCAGCCAGTGTGAAGTTTTCAGTGCAGTGTGTTAGTGAGTTTAGTAGAAAGCAACCGTTATTAAAGAACTCATTTGGTACGTTTGCAATTAATGTGCAATGGGCATGCTGCCAATTTAATCTTCCAGCTCCATCATCATTCTAACCAAAACCAAATGAACGATGCAGTAAACTGGCAACGAAGGAAAACCAGAATCACTGTTCAATTTTCTGCCATGATAATTGGAATTACAGAGAAGCCAAACACTGAAACAAACTCCAGCGAGACAACAACATTCCTAAAAGTCTTTACATTGTGTCTACTACTCACATTTCGTGTTAAATCACAGTGTTAAACGGCGGCTACAGGATAACGAGCAGGCAGTGTGAGGAGGCCGCCTGCTGTGCTTCTGGTTGTACACAGTGAGGTGACTGCAGCGATGAGTTACAGGAGTTGAAATAAAAAAGGAAACTGCTGGACACACACTGAGTCCTACAAGAGGGACAATCAGCGGCGTGTGTGAGTGTGTGTCTTTACACATCAGTGTGTGATTATGTGTGTTTCTGTGAGATAGAGGCTCCTGTTCACGGCGGGCCTCGTGGACTCAGGGGACCTATGGATGCCACTCCTCACAGAGACATGGTGTTCTCTGTTGTCAAGGTTGATTAGTCGCAGGATGAATCCAATTTCCTCTCCTCTCCTCTCCTCTCCTCTCCTCTCCTCTCCTTCTACTATTCTTTCAGCCTTTTGCCCACTTGTCCCCTCCTCTCTTAATCGACTCCATCTCCACTCCCTCTCCCTCCATTACTCTCCTGCCTCTGCTTATTGCAGACAGGCTGGGACAAACAATAAACCCAGTAGAGAAAGTTACACAAACATAAAACATAAAAAAAAACATTTGCATGCAAATTTGTAGATACAGAGAACCACATTTTGTATGTATTGTAGCTCTTTTAATATGTCTGGAAATGAATTTGTTTAAGAGTTTATGTGTGATGAGGGTAGAAACTATGTGTAATTTCCAATTCTGCTTCAAAAAACAAGTTCTGCAGGTTGTGGGAAAAACCAAAGTCAGCCTGAAAAGCTTTAAATGAATCCAGAAATACCCAACATTTAAAGCTGTTTAGGCTTATCCTATGATTCTGTCATTGAAAAACCATTGGCCTGTTACCACTGATACAATGATAAAACATTTACAGGCTTTAAACTCTCAAGGTCCTGAAAACAACAACAAAAAAAACCTAAAAGCTATCATTATTATACTGTCTGGATGTGGTATTCTTTGCTGAAAAGAGTAGAAATACTAAAATAGAATGGCCCCCCTTAGCACATTTATAAATCAGAAAAAAAAGTTAGGATAGATTATACCGCTTAACAATAAGACTGGATATTGTTGTCCCAAAGGGGAAACATCATTTTGGCTAAACAGCCTTTACAGTCAGAGCTTCCCAGTTTTGGAATATCCTTCCATTAAATATACAACACAGCAACAGTTTTGCTAGCTTAAATGACAGCTGCTATCATTTATCAGCTCTAGCTAGCTGGCTAATTAAGCTAACGTTACTTTAATCGTTTTGTGGAAAACTCAGGTTGACACTTTCTTTAAAAGAGAATCTTGTCAAAGTGTCTTTAAAGGACAGTTCATCTCAAAATCAAATTATTGGAGAGAAGGCAGATATCTCTGCGGCCGATATCTCCAACACTCAGTAATACACATCAAACCAATCAAGACTGCTCTGGCGTTTCAGCGTGTATGCCAGGCGTCTACATTGAAAACAATGGATTAGAGGGCACAAAAAACACGGCATGTGTATGGCCCCTTATGCTTCATTGTTTGTTTTTTCCAAAAGTATGTTTCACTTTTAATTTTACATGAGTTTGGATGAGGTTGGTTCATCAAATCTAAGTCACCACTCTCATATATATACACATATAGCTAGTATTGTCAAGGATCTGGTTGCCACTGTATGTTGTAAGCTAATTAGCCATACATGCTAACATTTGCGGGTTACCCTAAAGCTGACATAATCAGTTTAATCCATGTATTTCCATTCCTTACACTTGTGCTCTTGCCTTTATGAGTTGCGTTTCCATTACCCCTAGAAATGCCCAAAACCTAAATATCACAATAAAAAACTGGTAATGGAAACACCTATATTTCGAAAATGTCATGAACTCCCCAGAGCACAGAACAGGTGGACAAAACTGCACAACACAGATTAGGTTCAGGCAAAAAGACAGGTTTATTTCCAGGCAGGATTCGGTACACAGGTGATCAGTCAATAAAACAGAGGTATCCA